>CAUYLG010071351.1:0-62357 GCA_963573385.1 Cacajao melanocephalus | reverse complement strand
GGGAGTATCACACACTCAGGTCTGCTGGCAGGGGCAAGGGTGGGACAGCGGAGGGGTGGCGAGGTTGGGGAGGGATAACATGGGGAGAAATGCCAGATGTAGGTGATGGGGGGATGGAGGCAGCAAACCACATTGCCATGTATGTACCTATGCATTATCTGCACATGTACCCCAGAACCTAAAGTGCAATTTAAAAAAAGAAAAAAAGATTCTCAAAGCTCTCTTAGCCTAGTAACTGACAACTTCATGTATAAACATTCTTAACTACACCAAGATAATCACAACAATAATTAATTTCTTAGGATCTAATAAAGTGGATTTATTATGGCCAAAGTTCCATTTTCTAATGAACATAGAGAAACATCCTTTTAGATTCTACTTTAGCTATAATAAATTTAACAGTTTATATTTGTGTAAGCTATAATGAAACACTGTCTAAATAGTTTCTTATTCAAGTTGGCCCTGCACAATCCAGAAAATATAGCGTATAAAAAATCTTAAGTATAAGATAATAAATCAGTAGGAAAGTTTAAAGGTAATGGATCTACAAAGAGTAGAAATATAGACATACATATTGATAGATTTGCCTTGCCTACAAAATTACTCAGAACTATGGTTAAATATGGAACAAAGTATACTGACAAGGTTCCCTTACTATTCATCACCAGGTGGTTATCTACAAAGTTTATTAAGAACTCTGCTTTAGTTAAGACTGTACTTCATTTGTGTATTTGATGCCTAAATGGTCTCTTACAAACTAACATAGTATGTATTCTATATCTAATGGAAATCTATCCTTATATGCTGTAATAAATGTTTCTTCCTCACAGGTCAAATATATTCAAATATATGCTGATTTTAAAAATAAATAATTAGTTAAATAAATAGATATCCTTGGATTAATATGTCCTGCTGGCCACCCCAGTAGAAATGAATTATATCATTATTTGTCTATCCTCAAAGTAGTCAGGATGAGTTTATGAGGGCAATAAAACCTATTTCTGGCTATAGGTGTGATTGAATTGCGATTCTGTAATAGGTGCTTTGGAGTACAATACCGAAAGGAACATTCATTCTTAAGCCTTAGGATAATCAAGTATTGTACTCACAGGTTTGTTAACCATGACATGGCATTTTAATGTATTAATTAATGTACCTTGTAGCATTCATGGTAAAAGGGAAACACAAAGGATAAAATTTCTGACATTAAACAGAAAATTACTTAATATAATTAAATGCTGAAATCATGCTTTAAAGGAACCTAAATACAAGGAGAAAATGAAATAGCAAATTGACATTGTGCCTTACTGCCATAATTGGTAAACATGTACATCACATCCACCTGTCAAAAGCAAATAAATAAAATTTTGAAAATTCACTTTATGCCTTGAGATAAACAATTGTAAAAACAGCAACTAAACAAAAACAACAGATTTTCTTATACCTGGAAAAATAAAAGACTGGTACCCAGTATTTCAACTACGCAATGGTAGATATTGCTGATATTTTTTGAAACAGTGTATTATCTCCCTGAAACTTCTTTCCTCTATGGCTTTACCAGGCTCTTCTCTATTCATATGAAATCTTTTCTCTCCTACAAAGAAGTTGGCACCGTCTCTTTAATGCTCCTGATGTATCTTGTGCTTGCCTTTATTAACATGATCAGCATTTTGATGTAAACTCTAGCTTCTCAGTTTCCCTCATTTGATTATTAACTTCTTGAAAATTATACCTTATTAATGTGTGTGTCCAGTGAGTGATATCATATATGGCTCCCAATAGATGTTTGTTGAATTATCCATTGGTAGATTTTTTTAAATGATTTATTTTATTTCTCTATTTTTTAGTATGTCTTGTTTATTTATATACAACATATGACAGCCACTGTCATCATCTAAGAGGTCTTTCTATTCACAGTTCTATTACATATACTTTTCTTAAATTGTTTTACCTGAACACTGAGAATGTTTTAAAATAAATTCATAAGATGAACTCTGTCATAGATGATAAATTATTGCTTTTTATCCACTTGAAAACATAATTGCATGATAAAATAGAATGCTTTTTCAAGAGAGAATGCAAATTTCTATATAAGACTTCTTATTTTCAGATAAGGAGAACACTGGAATTTTATTTGACTTAATTTGTTTAAGCTTGGATACATTAATTATGCATCTGTGGTTTAATTATTACCAGGAAGTTTAAGAACTTGGAGTAGTATTGTCTTGCAACAACAGTATAACTGAGAAATGAATGCTAAAATACCCTAGAAAATCTTCACTGGGAGGAGTCCAGGATGTTCACTTAAAAATGGCATAGATTGGGTAGAAGAACAACAAAAAGCAAACAAAACTTCAGTTGACTGCTAGGAAGTTGTTCTCTTCCAAAACCAGTGCTTTAGAGCAGTACTACTGAAATTATAGCAGATGAATTTCCAGTGTGTTGTACAACAGTGAATTATTTATACAATTGCTAAAAAAAATGAGTAAAATCTCAATTGATGCATATGTCCAGGTTTCCCATAAAGTAAATGACATTTGGTTGCCTAATTAAGTCTTTTACCTATTACTTATTAAGCGGGGTACAAAAACTGCACTGTATACTCTATGAGTATAGTAAGAGGAAGTGAAAGTGAATATAAGCTTGCTTTTCACTCTTCTGATAAAATGTTTCGCATACTAAATAATCTATGGGCTGTTTTATATTTGCTGTGCATATTTCCTCCACCCGAACTGCCTCCTTTCCCCATTCTATTCCCCCTCGTATCTTTTTCTGCTCCAATGCCAATTAACAAAATCCTACGTTAACCCTCAGGTTTTGGCTCAGACATTGGTAACTCAAGAGTACTGTCAAACAAGCCTATAATCTATATTCTGCTGCAAGATTATTATCCATTATGAGGGGTTTTTAATTCTCCTGTTCCTATTCCTGGGGGATCTTGATTTCACTTCTTTCTCACTGTCAGGCTCTGGTATTTTCTTTCAGCCATCCCACACTGTCCCATATTCTTGATTTATACACACACACACACACACACATCTTTATATTGATATATTATTAGACAGTCCCCTACTTAATTCTTCTCACCTATTATTTACCAGAGCTTCTAGCTGTTAATATGTCACCACTCTTTTTAATTTTATTAGTTTATTAATTTGAGACAGGGTCTCACCCTGTTCCCCAGCAGCAGTGCAGTGGCATGATCATAGCTCAGTATAGCCTTCATCTCCTAGGCTCAAGTGATCCTCCCACCTCAGACTCTCAAGTAGCTGGGATCACAGATGTGCACCACTATAGCTGGGTAATTTTTGACTTTTTTTTTTTTTAAGGGATAGGGTCTCTTGATAGTTGGCCAAGCTCATCTCAAAGTTCTGGCCTCAAGCAATCCTCCTGCCTTAGCCTCCCAGGCATGAACCATTGTGCCTGATCTCATTAGCTGCTTTTACTTGCTGCTGCTGCTTGCTAGCAATTAAAAAATGATTATATTCTTGTATTTTTGGTATCCAGAATGGAGGAAGTGTTTTATTCACGATTGTATCTCAAACATTTTCTTGCCATGCAAGAGATCAAATATCCTAGTTAAATAAATACATATGTGAGTCTCCAAATAACAGGTTTTCATGGAAACCACTTGTGGAAAATAAAAATTTAGTATGATTCCTTCTATTATGTTTTCTCGACTATAAATAAATAATTATGCAAAGCATCAAGTTACTAGTATTTTTCTCACATTTAGTTTTAGTCTTCCAATGTACAAATTATCCTCTAGAAAAATACTGTAGCATTAGAAGTCTAAGAATGATTTAATAACCTTTATTATCAGTGATTTTTTACATTAATTCAATGATCTGCTTTGTAACACCTAGGCTGACTATAATTTTACACAGCTGGAAATTACTTTTTCCCCATTGTACATTCAGTGAGCATCTGTCCAGCTTGTATCTTACAAGTTCATACCCATGGAGGTTTATCTTGACTCTAAGGATATTACTCTTCAAAATGTCAGTGAAAAAATAAACTGTTTAATGAAACAACAGGATCTGGATTATTTAAATTTAAGTTTAGAGGAAAAGTGCTGAAGGAGTTGTAACTGCAATCATGACTGATAAAATAGGTTGAAGTGAACTATAAACTCTTTGAACATTTAATATTTTTAAAGAAAATCAGCCCAATGTTCTACAAAAAAGATCATCACAGAACAAAAATAGTGAGGCAAATTGTTTATTAAGTTTTCTGCTGTCCCATCTGTAGCTGTCATATTTTATACCAGTGTGTCTTAACTCTTTGCTAGACTTCTGAGTCCACAGTTTTTCAAGATTTATCATGAGAATTATATAAAGAAACAGTAGAAGACTTCATTTTAATTCAAAATACATTAACAGTCAATATCTATTTTCAAATCTCTTTTAGCTCTGATGCTGACAGTTGACCTTGACACAAAGAATGCAAAGTATTATGGGCAGAATTGTGCTATCTTCCTAATTCATATGTTGAAATCTTAATGCCTAGTATCTCAGAATGTGGCAATAAGATCTTTACAGATGTAATCAAGTTACAGTGAATTCATTAGAGTGGGCCCTAATTCAATATGACTGGAGTCCTTACAAGAAGAGGAAATTTGAACAGAGACATATGCAAAAGGAAGGCCATGTGAAGATACAGGAAGATGAGGATCTGCAAACCTCAGAGGAACTCTTCAGTAGAAACCAACCCTACTGACACTTTGATCTTAGCCTTTTTGCCTCCAGAGTCGTGAGAAAATAAATTCCTGATTGCTGTAAAAATAATTATTAAGTCTACAAATTTAAAATTATGCAAGTGACATTTACCAATATAAATATGCAGTATGATTAGAAACCAATGACAAAAAGTAAAGTCTACCTAACTGGAGATAACAATCTTTTAAAAAATAAATCTTGAGTCAAAGGAAATATACAAATGAAAATTATAGAATTTCTGGAAAGAAATGCTTAGAGAAACTATGTTAACATTTTTAGAAAATAGTTAAAGAAAATAAAAGCAATAAATATACAATTTAAAAGTTAAGAAAATAAAGACAAAATAAGAGTAAGAAATACAATTTTTAAAAAAATCCAAGTTATTTAAATATAATGACAAAATTAACAACCCAATAACTAGAAAACCAAGGGAAAGAAAAATGGAGGAAAAATATTCAAAATAAAAAGTGGTAAGAAAAAAATAACCAAACCTCAGATAGAGAGGTTTTTAATGTTCGTAACAAAGCACTTTTCCAACTATGTGCCAGAGAAGTTAGAAGCCTAGAGGAAATGGATAATTTTCTAGGAAAAATATAAGTTACCAAAACTGATCCCAGCATGGTACTGTAAACAGACCGGTTTTTACAGGGATATCATTAAAGACCTGCCCCCAAATAAACACTTGGCTTAAGTGAGGATTCAAAGACCAGATAATCCCAGGGTTACCCAAATTGCCTTAGTGAATAGGAAAAAAAAAAAGGAAAACTTCTGAATTCCTTTCATGCAATAAGCTCTCCCAGTCATTTCCATGTTCTCAGATCTGTTTCTGCCCTTTTGTGATCTGGTCTGTAGGGGAGGGGAGGGGCCCCACAAGCTCTGATTCTCAGACACCCATACGAAATAAATGATCTCCAGTTGGGTTTGGCAACTGAAGTGTGCTCATGCGAGATTTGACAGGATGAGGAGGGAAGAACTGGTTGTATTCCTCTTCTCTTTGGCATGGCATTTCTGGCTGCACAGATAGAAGCAGCAAACAATAGTGTTTGGGGTGTTGAGAGTGACAGCTGCAGCCACAAACAGGAACATGAGCCTGGGAATGCAGACCCCCTTCCCCTCCTGCTCAAGCAGTGTGGTTCCCAGCAAAGGTAGCTCTGGCCTAGACATGGAACTAACAGGCTCCCTATTAGGAGGATTTGACTTGCAACAAAAGCCACTTTACAAGTGTGCCACAGAGATCTTGGGCTTGCAGCATCACTGTTTACTGATTTGCAGCAATTTAGTTTTTAGTAATGTTATTTTCACTTCTGCTCCTCTAACCTTTTCAAATTGTGTAACTAATTTAACCATAAATTGCTTCTGTTTGGAATACCTACTGTGGTGTCTGATTTCCAGACAGAATATAATAGATGCACAGGCATGAAATTAATATTTAAAACCAATAATGATTTCACATAAAGGATAACTACAGATCAACCTCATCTGCACAAATACTGTTGAAGATATTTGAAATAAATTAATATTAACCAATAGAGGTAATAGCACGTTAAAATTAATGAACAATGACTAAGATTTATTGTAGTAATCCAGTGATGGAACAAAATTAGAAAATCAACGAATGAAATTCATGTTATTGAATAGCTATAATGAGAAAAAAATTATATGATTTCTGTGCAAAATTTTATACAAAATTAAATCTTTTCAAAGGTAAATTCCTAATTCACACAAAACTAAGTAAAAACACTTAAGAGAGGAGAAATTGATTGGATATTTCTTATATGCAAATAACTCATATATTAAATAATAGGAAAATGTTGCACCAGTGTCTATTAAATTCAGAGAAAAGGTAAATGAGGCTCATTATTACTACAGTTTTAAACATTGTGTTGAAATATTAAATAATAAAATCAGACCAGAATAAAGTGATTAGAGACATAAGATTTTGAACGCATAGAGTTAAAAATCATCTCTATTTGCAGATGCTGTGATAATATATCTGCAAAACTACAGAAAATCAAAGAAAAGAAGATGGTGGAAGGGGGGAAAGAGAGAAAGGTATCAAGAGAGAAAGATTAAATAAAGATGAAACAATTGAGTAAGTAACCAGATATAGATATAAAATTAATATTTTAAGGGTAAAGTTTCTTGTGATGGTTAATTTTTTTAAGTTCTTTGAAGATAGATTTTTTTTAAAATTATACTTTAAGTTCTGGGGTACATGTGTGGAATGTGCTGGTTTGTTACATAGGTATACACGTGCCATGGTGGTTTGCTACATCCATCACCCTGTCATCTACATTAGGTATTTCTTCTAACGTTATCCCTCCCCTATCCCCCCACCCCCTGCTATCCCTCCCCTAGCCCTTAATAAATGGTGTTAGGAAAACTGGCTAGCCATGTGCAGAAAGCTGAAACTGGATCCCTTCCTTACAACTTATACAAAAATTAACTCCAGATGGATTAAAGATTTAAACATAAGACCTAACACCATAAAACCCCAGAAGAAAACCTAGGCAATACCATTCAGGACACAGGCATAGGCAAGGACTTCATGACTAAAACACCAAAAGCAATGGCAACAAAAGCCAAAATGGACAAATGGGATCTAATTAAACTAAAGAGCTTCTGTACAGCAAAAGAAACTATCATTAGAGTGAACTGGCAACCAACAGAATGGGAAAAAATTTTTGCAATCTACCCATCTGACAAAGGGCTAATACCCAGAATCTACAAAGAGCTTAAATGAATTTACAAGAAAAAAAAAAAAAAACTCTATCAAAAAGTGGGCAAAGGATATGAACAGACACTCCTCAAAAGAAGACATTTATGTTGCCAACAAACATATGAACAAAAGCTCATCATCACTGGTCATAAGAGAAATGCAAATCAAAACGACATTGAGATACCATCTTACACCAGTTAGAATGGCGATCATTAAAAAATTGGGAGACAACAGATGCTGGAGAGGATGTGGAGAAATAGGAATGCTTTTACACTGTCCGTGGGAGTGTAAATTAGCAATGGTTAATTTTGTGTGTCAACTTGATGGCCAGGCCAGTGTCCAATATTTGGTCAAACACTATTCTAGATGTTTCTGTGGAGGTATTTTTGATGAGATTAACATTTAAATCAGTAGACTTTGACTAAAGCAGGTTACCCACTATGATATGGGTGGGCTTCATCCAATTAGTCACAGGTGTTAACAGAAAAAAATATGACCTATCCTGAGAAAGAGGAAAATGTCAGAAGTCTGCCTTTGGTCTTGAGTTGCAATACCAGATCTTCCCTGGGTCTCCAGCCTGTTTGTCTACTTTGCAGATTTTGAACTTATCAGCCTCTCCCATCGTATGATCTATTCTTAAAATGGATCTCTCCTACCACCCCACCACTCCCACCCACACACTTACCATTTGTGTCTTTCTGGAGAACTCCCACTAACATTGTAATTTATAGAAGAACTCGTTGTAACTATAAGGTAGCATCTGTAGGTAATAGTCCTATGAATAAATGTATCAGGAAATGTACAAAACCTGACTGAGGAAAACTATAAAACATCCCAAAAGGAAAGGAAGAAAGCCCATGTAGTAAGATGAGATGACACATCACGGATATGTTAATTGACCCCAAGTCAATATAAATTTAATATAATTTCAATATCTTATTTCATCTTTTGTTGGGGTAGCTTCCACAAAAATGGTTCTCAAAATGGTCATTTCTAAATCCAGTTTAAAAACTATAGTCCTCAACATATAATGAGATTATGTTAAATAAACTTGGCATATAACTCTAAAAAGGAAAACATATATGTAATAGAAAAAATGGGTGAATTTCTGTATAAATTGGGAATCTATAAACCTATCTCACTATGTCAAAATCCAGAAGCAATAAAGAATATTGATAAATTTGACAATATAGAATAAAATGTATTTACATAATAAATACATACATATATATTTGGTAGAAATGACCTTCTTGGCCATTAGACCAATTACTAGGTTTAAGTCACAGCATAATCAAGCTAAGGAAATGTTGGCTATGAAAAGAAAGGAAACAGAAGTACCCACCTAACAAGGGGACAACTTATGCCCCATTCCCTCTTCTTTTTCCCTATTAATCTGCAACTAAGAACTTATAAAACTGGATGCTTCATCCATTGAGGCCTTGTGA
The DNA here is from genome assembly GCA_963573385.1 of Cacajao melanocephalus. Taxonomy (NCBI): domain Eukaryota; kingdom Metazoa; phylum Chordata; class Mammalia; order Primates; family Pitheciidae; genus Cacajao; species Cacajao melanocephalus. The sequence continues at coordinate 53,475 of CAUYLG010071351.1, read as the reverse complement.
CTCTCTGTCTGACATTTTCATTCTAAAGTAGGTCAACTTCGAGTCAATGCCTGATAAGGCAGGATGGGCCCAACAGGCCTTGCTGGGCAAATGGAAATGATATTTCCAAGAACACAGCCATTCTGGCCCTATTAGAACTTTTGATTCTTAAACTTTTCCCTGCAGGGAATCATTATCCCTCCCTTCAACACCTAACACAAAGTTACTGGCTCCTAGCACTATGGATTTATAGAGGTTTCCCTGAACGCATAAAAATGGTTCATTCATGGTTAAGGTGACAGCAAAGACAGCAGCTATCCAGGGCCAGTGACAACTCAGGAAGTTTGACTTCAGTAAGATAGTCAAACTAAGGACTGAATTGCCATAGACAGTGCTCCCAAGGGCCAGGATTGCTGTACGTTTTTTGTTTTTTTTTTTAATCAACTTCTAGGCTGTTGCTAATGGCCCAACCATCTGGTCTGCCACTTACTTGAAAGACTGCAGAAGATCAGGTTAAAGAGAGCCCTCTTTGGGGTGTGAACTTTGGCAACAAATTGTAATAGTAATCAGTCTGAGCTAGATGCTCAGGTAAGACTTAGTGGAATTAGGATGCTGATCAAGAATGCAGTGTCTAGCAACCCCATGGCCACCTGGACTTTCATTGCACCAGGCATGGCAACACATCTGCCATCACAGACTGGCCATATAGTAAAGGACTATGCATTTGTTATGAAGAAGCTACCACTGTATACTAGGCAACTGACTCCTGTCTAAAGTTGGCCCCATTTGTCTTGCAGTGAAGGAGGCCATATTGCATGGGACATTGACTTTAGTGTGCTCCAAGAATATTGACTATATCTGAATTTTTACCCCTGTTGAAGCTACCAATGGTACCTCACAGCTGTTGACACATTTTTAGGATATGATGTTGTCATAGTCTATTCTTGCACTGCTATAAAGAAATACCTGAGACGGTAACTTACAAAGAAAAGAGGCTGGCTCATGGTTCTGCAGGCTGTACAGAAAACATGGCTGGGGAGGTCTCAGGAAACTTACAATCTTTGCAGAAGGTGAAAGGGAAGCAGGCACCTCTTACATGGCCAGAGCAGGATGAAGCAAGAGAAGGGGTGTGGGGTGCGGAGCATGCTACACACTTTTAAACAAGAGCTCCTGAGAACTCATGAGAACAGCAAGGTGGATCTCCACCCCAATGATTCAGTCACCTCCCACCCAGTTCCTTCTTTAACACTGGGGACTATAATTTGATGTGAGATTTGGGCTGGGGATACAGACCCAAATCATATCAAATGTTATTTCAATCTGATGGGCATCCTATGGTCACACTCTGGTGGCCCATCAAACTAAAGTTTTCCATGTTTTCAGGGTTTTGGACCATTTTCAGTCTGACATTGTTATGTCTTTTGTTGAGTAGGCCACTTATAATGGACTAATAGTCAACATACTTGACAAGCAATCCATATCTGCAGACATCTAGCATTATTGAGAAGCAGAATTAACTTCTCAAAATTCAAATCAAGAGGATATCTGACTCTACCTCTTCCCTCTCTCTCTGCTTCATGAGCCTTAGGCAGTTTGATCATTGACTGTAGCCATGCCCAAACTGGATTCTCTTCTTATTGATTGTTCCCCAGTTAACGATCAAATGAAAGAATTGAAGGATTATGTAGACTGATTTTGAAAATTTGCATTGCACCTTGACCATTTCTGGACATGATGATTTTTTTTTTTACTATATCAGCAAATACAGGCCAGTGTAATCTGTATACCATGTGGCATCCTACCCAAAATGGGAGCTAGTATATACAAACTTAATTTTGGTTTAGCTACCTGGATTCTTTCGTTGGATTAACATGATTCTAAATCAAAAAGATAATGACAACTTGTGAGTACACTGGTAGCCAAGAACCATATAGTGACCTATGTAGGCCAAGGCAGAATATATAATGAGTCTTTCTGTACCTTGTATAAAACTGGCCTTGTTCCTCTTGCACTTGACCTGCCAGATGAAAGGTCTGGGCATAAGTAGGAGGTAATTGAAAACCGGTGAAGCCGTAGCTACTAGAATGAGACACACTTGTTTTGTGAATTTGAAAGAGCAGTAACAACCCCAGAACCTAAGGAAGAAACCCCCACCTTAGACCCTGAGAGGTTCAAGGAGTGGAAAACAATTAGTGTTCTTTGTCCTTTAGATCCCAATCCACAGCCTGGCAAAACAATCATGAAGCAGTAGTTGTGACTTGTAACTCACCTGCTTCTGGGTTGTGAAAACAGAAGTAAAGTCATGTGTATGTGACTAGTCCTTAGATATTCTAATGCCTCAGAAGTCATCAATGAACGGTAGCTTCTAATGTGGAGCTCCACCTCCCTGCTCCATACATGTAGAAGCACATGAGCCAGCACTATATTGCTTCAGGCCAATGGATAAAATTTATATTCTTTTTCTAATACCTGAGTGGCCTCAACTTGTGTGATGGTGGCAAGAGAGGGTGCAACTATTTGGTCATGACTCAAGTGGTTTAACCAAATCAATGTAATGATGATCAAACTGAAGTTTAACAATAAACCCTGAACTGAAATGACCTGTGTCACTTCAGATTATATGTTTATATGTTTAAGAGAGCTGGCCATGAAGCATCTTCATTAGAGATGGGGTTGCTTTCTGGCTACTCAGTGGCCAGTAATTACTGGCAGAACCCCCAATTCAGAAAGTCCTTCTAGGTTATGAATTGAAATAAATAAAGGACTGGCTTTAGGCTATATCCTTGCTGCTTGAAGTAAGACGTACTGGCCCCATCTAAGACTTATTTACATTTGATTGAGTCTGTGATTCTGGGAGGCCTAATTTCAGTCAATAATACAGATTGGGGTTATCCTAATGCTTGGATTCTGGTTAATAGTAGTCTTAATTAAAAATTTCATAAAAAATTAAACCGATTTGTTCTCAGCCTCTGCTGGTAAGATTATTCCAAATGACGAACCAATTGGTGTACTCATGAGAAAATTTGACTTTAGCCAAGAACTTGTTAGAAGGAGGAGTAGGTTGGTGGGAGAGGCAATTGGCCATACCCTGAGTATCCATCCCTGTACTTTCTTGCTAGAATCCAAAGAAAAGAAGGTCCTGCCTACTCTTTAATGTGGCTATTTCTCAGGGTTTGCAGCAAGGAATACTAAGAAATGAAGTAATATGTCTCTTTAGTACAAAGAACAGAATTGTGTTAACATCCATGTCGATCATGTCGTGCCACGCCTTGTGGGACTTGGGGGGACAAGGGAAACTGACATGTAAGTGCTGATGCTCATGTTGTTCACTTCACTGTGAGCAGTAAAGTCCTTTGTTTCTGTCCCAGAAGTCTCATGTCTTCTTCCAGGAGCAATGAAAGGGTAATGAACTAAGTTAATAGCTTGTGAGACAAAGTTAAATCCCAGATCTGACGATAATGTTGACCTTTTACCTGATAGAATTTTTTTTCTTAGCTCCCCAACCTCATTGGTTTGGAAAATTTTCACTCTATTTCTCACTTCTATTTCACTATAATATAATTTTAATTCTATTAGATGGTAATTTGTATGAATTTTGTTGTGGTTTCCCATGTAAATTCAATCTCAAAGTCTGAGCACAGCTTTTTGGCTACAAATTCTCTGTGGAAAGCATTATCATTATATTTTTCCCACCATGAGCTGGCCAAACCAAATGGATTCCCTGATGAGTTCTCTTTCTAACTGATCAACTTTTTTCCAGTCTACCTTTTCAATGAGGACGCAGTCTCTTTAGATTCTTGGCTTTATGTTAGTCACACTTTCAGCTTTCAATTTTTCATGGTCCCAAGCCTTGTTCTCTTATTCCCCTATGCTTGAGTGTTAACCAACAAAGCCCTGGGGTCCTAATACCGGCATTTATTTTCAGTGCAGTTCTGGCTTCTGTGTTCACTTATCACTTCTTTTCAGATAGTTGTTTATCCTTTGGACTTCATATGATTCTCTTGCTTTTGCTGTGAGCTCACAAATGAATGAAAAATTCATATATTATGTAGATCCTGTGTCTTTTTCAGAAAAAGCATTTGAAAATATTGAAACCATCATATTGTTTTTTTGCTAAGATTTATATTCTAATAGTAAACAATTCAAAGTCTCCTTTATTTATAAAATTATTTAATTAATAAATTTATATAATTTGACAAACATATTTTAATTTTGAAAATATTGATTTTAAAACCTGTTTAGAGTAAGTGGAATGGTTGTATATTGCCTTTTTGTGTGTTATAGAAATACCAAGAATATTGGAGTTGGCGAGGATGTCTTCATAATTTTTGACGAGTTTCTTGTTTTCTATTTTCACATTTCTTCATATAAAATGGGAAATAAATTACATCTCAAAGTCTAGTTGAAGTAATTAAATGAGATGATATGTTTAAAAATTTAGTAAAATACAAGGTGATATAATGCCTTTCCATTGTTTTTCTGGTTTCTGGTAATAATACCTGTGTTTCCGTCTGGGAAACTACTCTCCCACCATTATTCACAATGTTAGTTGGATCATCATTCAAAGTATTAATTTCAGGCCAATCTGAGCCTGACTTGCTTATCTTATAAATTTGAATCTTGAGCCAAATAATTTGAAGATAGGGCTTATTCATCCTAAAAGTAGCATTCTGGAGACGTTTTTCATTTGTTGTTGTTATTTAGCTTCTCATCTCTGTCATTATGAAGTCTTGATTTACCAGAATTTTCTTTCTTCTATGAGCCACCCCATAGTTTTCCATTAAATTCTAATATTGATCATGTTAGTTAGAGTCGGTCCAATTCTCTTTCAGTCAAATATTTCTAATGAATAAATTTGAAATTAACAATAATCTTTAGTGATAGCTATTAAATTAACAAATATTTGTTGAATATGCATTAAGGACTTTATAAAACACTCAACACACTCAAAAGTTTGGTAGTCTAGTTTTTTCATCCCTTTTTATATACCTTTCCCATAACTTTCTGTGTCTTCCCTTTCAAGTGCTCATTTAAATTTCATACTTTCTGAAATTGGTCAGCTACTTGAAAATCAGAATTCACAGAGGATGATCAGATTTTCTTTCTCTTTGGACCCCACACATGGATATCTATTGTTTTTATGCCTACACTCTTGCTTTTCTCTATTTTATTTTCTGAAACCCCTCTGCAGAGGTAGAATATTTGCCTTCCACAATATTAGCAAGCTTAAATTAAAATTTTAAGAGTGTTGAAAGGATGAATGGTAGAGTAAAATATACAGGTCCACACAATTCTCATGTGCCTTTATAGTAAATGGCAGATTATTTAAAAAATCAGTCATGAAAGATTTGCTTCTTTTGAATCCATCTTTTTTGCAAGGTATGTCTTCTTTTTCTCTTTTCTTTCACCTCACTGGAATTGTAGCATCTGGCTAGAGGAGTACACACTGAAAATTTTTGTTATTTCTGGGATGAAGTTCAGAGGAAATGAAGCAAAGTTTCTTTCTCAGACACTCTCTGCTCCCAAGGAATCAATGGTGCATTTTCCTTGTTTCTATTAGCTTGTTCCTCTAGTATGTTAGTATTCTAGATTTCTCTAGTACCCATTAGTATTCTCAGTAGTTGAATTGGGAATACAAACACAAGGTCTCAATGTATAACTTGACTCTAATTCAGACCTAAAGCTAAAAGGGTAAAATGCTGTCCTGAAGTCTTCCATGTAGCCAGCTAACCTCACAAAGATGGGAGACTTAGAGAAATATGTCACTAATGATAATATTTGAAGAATCAATTTGTTGTCAGTGACCTCTGTGCAAATATGTCTTATCAAATGAGGATGATTTGTAGTTCTAACTATTCCCAAATATGTCAACACTAAACAGTCTTGATAGACTCCAACATCCTGACCCTATATGGTAGCCACCAGATGTCCAGGTCTCAGATTTAAAAAATAAAATGTATTTCTTTTCTACCTAATTCCAATCATAGGGCTGTTCTCCCTCTCCCTAATAATTATAATGTCAATATATTTTTGGGTAAAAAATAGCTTTTATTGAAATGTGTACCACATGAGAAATTAATTTTAAGTGATTTTAGCTTATTCCACATTAAAAAAATAAAAATGATGTTTGCCATATTTAAATTGTAATTACCTGGAAAAGACATGTTTTATAAATTTGTACCTGTAAACTTCAAGATGCCTTTAGAAGCAGCAGGAATAATTACTAAAGAAATGGAAGAAAGAGAAGTGTTCCCGCTACCCTTAGTAGTCTGTCTTCAAAGGCTTCTGAATATATTGATATTATTTATTGTCTCAATTAACTTGCATATTTCTTTCTTTGTAGAATTAGGTTTTATTTTTCCAGATTTTCAAAATGATGCCATTACAAGAGAGTGACTTTTTTTTCACTTATTCTTGGCAAGACTTTAATATTCTCTCTGTAAAGTAATCTCTGAAGAATTAAAAACAACATTTAAAAATCACTTCTACTGTCAGTTTAGACTAGCAAGAAGCATTGAAATTTGATTTCCAAAAAGTGCAAGAGGTGAAATGGAGGTACTTTATTATTTTTGTAATGGCCAGTGGGATTTCAAATTTCAACTTTTGCTTTCTGAATTTATCTATCGTTTGGCATGTCATATAAAAGTCATGTAGTCCATTATTTTCTAACTGTAAGTCTTCTATGTGTAATAAATAACATGTTTGAGACAGACTTTAATTCTATTGTGTGAGATTGTCTAATAATGCTTATAAATAAATTTGTAAAACCAGATAAAATTTATAAAAATGTTTGTTAAAGAGCATTTTGACAGAGAGGCTTGTTTAATGAGCACAGGGTTTGAACAGAGCTGAATCTATTCCTCATATATTACAACAGAGTGTTATTTATCACTGAGTGCTGGATAGACGATAAAAACGACATAGTCGTTTTTAAAGGTATTATCAGTTTTAATAACTTTAGCTTCTTTCAAACAACCACTGGATATAGAGCAGAAATTGCCTATTCTTCCACGTCAAAGGTTATGTAGTATAGAGTGATTTGCAGAAATGTGTTTTGGAGGATTCATTAGTGTACCATTTGACAAAAAGCCACATATGGGCAAAAGAATTCAGTGGCATGTGGGATTTTCAAGCTGACTTTGCCTTGTCCTCTTACTCCTTCTTCTCTTTAAAGTTTATAATGCTATAGTTTTTCTTCTGATTTTCCACTTTAATCACTCTAATTATCATCATCCTCATTATCATCATTTTCAAATTTGATGTTGAAAGCACTAATCCACAAATTAAAAAACTAGTGATTAATAATGAGTTTATATAATCTAAATTGAATATGAACTGAAATTGCAATTTTATAAGAGGAAAATTAAGGTAGGCAAATGCTTTTATTTTCCCTAAATAAATATGTTGCATTAGGCAGAAAGATAATTTTATTTAGAATTTTTGTTTTAGCTGCCATCTCCTGACCAAGTTATCTTTTTCTCTCAGCCAGCTCTTTGCCTTAATCGAGCTAGTTTTCCCCTTTGTGAAAGTGTGGAATTACAGCTCCCTCACAAAGTGGTGATTTTTTTTCCTCTTCTCATGCTCCATGGCCCACTGTGCCAGCAAGTGGAGAGGGTGGAAGGAAGCATTATCCTCTATATCTTTATTTAGAATCTTATTTTTCCATTAAGATTATCTGTTATTTTCATTTACCAACCACCAAGTCCCTTCTACTTATTAATTTTGGTTACCTTATTCAGTGTTTTTATTATTCTACCCAAATCTTGGGATACTTGAAATGCCAGAATGTATTATTTAATTAATTTAAAGGTACTTTGAACCTCTTTCAATTTTCTGGTTTCAATGTTGCCTTTTCACTAGTAGGCCTATGCAACTGCCTTATTGAAATTGTCACCTGTCTTCTCTATTTTCTATCCTCAGTCCCCTTTACCATGCTCGTTTAAAAAAATAAAATATTTATCTTCTCAACATAACGTGATACACATTTTTATTTAACAAAAACTTATATGATGCTTAATATATGCTAGACACTATACCTGATTCTTTGTAAATATTATATCATTTAATTTTCCTAATAACCTTATTAAGTAGATACTGTTATCTCTGTTTTATGAATAAGGAAACAGGCAACAAGTGTTAGGAAACTTGTAAAAGTCCCAGAGCTAGGAAGTTGGTGGGCTGTGACATGAACCCAGGCAATATGGCCACAAAGTTCATCTCCTAAACCCTTTAGCATGCTCCTCTTTTTCATTTGTTACATCTGTGTTTGCCTTTCCCTTGAGGGCAGGTATTTTTGTCTGTTTAGTTTATGGATGCATCTAAGATACCAAGAGTGGTGTCTGGAGCCTATTAGGTGTTTAGTTAATACTTGATCTATGATTGTGTGCCAGATAATGTAGTAGATTACAAAACAGCAGCTTTCCTCAGGTCAGGAGAGGGAATGAAATCAATGTTAAATGAGTAATCTGAGAAATAAATGCCTATATGCAAACACTAACAAGTACTATGGAGGAAAACATAGAGTGTCGTCAAAGAGTTTAACATGGACATAATTTATGCGGGATCTAAAAATGTCTTCATTCAAAAAATGAAATCAAGACTTGAAGGATTGAGTAGAATTTATCCACATATATTGGAAGATTTCTTATCAATGCAAAAAATACAATAAAATTTTAAATGAACATCTTCAAAATACGGAGGAAAAAGAACTGTCAATCCCAATTTAAAAACCATTGAATTTATCATTCAAGAATGAGGTAGTATAAAGATGTTTTAAAATATGCAATGACTGAGAAAGTTTATTGCTTAACGATTTTTATATGAAAAAGTATAAAATGAACAATTTACATACTATGAGGGAGGAATAATAGCATTTTTAAAACTAAATGCAAAAATGGAAGTTAAAATAGGGCATCCATTTGTAACAGAAACAAGGCAGCAGATTAAAGTGACCAACTCAAAGACTAAAATTGCCCCAAAAGGACATGAAGAAAGCTTACATGTCTAAGATGAAGAAGCTAAAATGAAAAACACTATACATTATATGGGTTCAACTGTATAGTATTCTTGAAAAGGGAAAACTATGCAGAGAGTAAAAAAGTTATCAATTACCAGGTGCTGGGAAGGATGGAGGAAAGATTGAATAGGTTTAAGAGAGGGGATATTTTAGGGCTGTGAAACTAGTTTATATGATACTATAATGGCGGATACATATCATTATACATTTGTCAAAACCCATAGAATGTAGGACACTAAGAATTAACCCTAATGTAAATGTTAATATTAACATATCCATATGCCTTAATCCATTTTATGCTGCTATAACAGAATACCATGGACAAGGTAATTTAGTTAAAAAAAGAAAATTATTTTTCACATTTATTTAGGCTGGGAAGTCCAAAAGCATGGCACCAGCATCTGGTGAGGATCATCCATGGCAGAAGAACCAGAAGGCAGAATGGAGAACCTAAGAAAGAGAGGGAAGTGGGGTGAACTCATCTTTTTTATTAGGAACCCACTCCCAAGATAACTAACCAACTTGGTACTAATGTATTCATGAGGCAGAGCCATCATGACCTAATCATCTCTTAAAGACCTCATCTTCCAATGTCATTATTATGGCAATGAAGTTCTCAACACATAATTTTTGGGGAACATATTCAAACCATAGCATCATATTGCTCATCAGTCACAACAAATGTACCAAACTATTGCAAGGTGTTAACAATAAGGAAAACTATGATGGGTGTGATGGTTAATATTAAGTGTCAACTTGATTGGATTGAAGGTTGCAAAGTATGGTTTCTGGGTGTATCTGGGTATTTCTGGGTGTTGCCAGAAGAGATTAACATTTGAGTCAGTCGACTAGGAGAGGAAGATCCATCCTTAGGAGGACCCACCCATGATGTGGTTGGGCAGCCTCCAATCGGCTGCCTGCACACCAAGAAATAACAGGCAGAAGAAAGTGGAAGACGCAGACTTGCTGAGTCTTATAACCTTTATCTTTCTCTCATGCTGGATTCTTCTTGCCCTCAAAATTCAGACCCCGAGTTCTTTGGCTTGTGGACTCTTGGACTTACACCAGTAGGTGTGAGGGGCTCTCAGGCCTTTGGCTGCAGACTGAAGACTGCACTATTGGCTCCCCTACTTTTGAGGTTTTCAGACTGAGCCACTGCTGGCTTCCTTGCTCCTCAGCTTGCAGATGGCCTATTGTGGCGCTTCACCTTGTGATCATGTGAGTCAATTATCCTTAATAAATTCCCTTTCAAAAATACATATATCCTATTAGTTCTGTCCCTCTAGAGAACCCAGACTAATACAGTGGGTGTAGTCAGCAAGCAGGATGGCTTGAGGGAGTATATGGGAACTCTGAACTTTTTGCTCCTTCTGTCTATAAATCCATGGCTGCCAAAAAAAAGCCTAATTCACTTTTAAAAAGCTTAAATCATTTAAATGAATAGAAAATTAAACACAAACCTTATTCTAATCATATTCTGTTTTAGAAGGTGAAAGTTAAACATTACAGTAAAAAATTGGAATACAAGGATAATGAATAAAATGTATACCAGGAAAACTCTAAGCAAACAAATCAGTTATATAACCAAAATGATTTTAAAGACAAGAATATTAATAGGCATTATGCGCAAGATTATTAGTAAAATAAAGAACATAAAATTAACAAAGACAGTATGCAAATATAGAATCTGTATTTAATGACAGAGCTTCAACATGTATAGAGCAAATGACAGAAATACAGAGAAATAGAAAAAGCCACATACTTTGTATTTCTTTATCTATTTAAAATAGATAAATAAATAGTAATGTGACAGAATATTTGAACAATAAAATGGACAAATATGGTATAACTGACATAAATAAAATCCTTCACTCAAAACAGAGGCTGCATTCATTTGCAGCTGAACTGTCCTAGGCCAAAACAGGAAGTCTCAACAAATTCGAAAGAACTTTTATCTTATATGTCATAAGTTCTCTCTATTAATCTGTAAAATTAGAAATAAAGAACAAAACATTGGAAAAGTTAGTACATCATTTATGAATATACCAATGTAATTCTAAATAATTCATAATTAATGTGAAACAATAATGGAGATTTTAAAATAACTGAACTTTACATACTAAAGAAATGAATGTATATCAAAAAATTACAAAATAGCTAACATGGGAATTATAGAGATGTATATTTTAAGTAGATATATTTCTTTTTATTTAGTAAAAGATTGGAAGCAAGTACTAAACAAATGTACTTGTATGTCACATTTCTAGCGATAAATTGTAAATAAGATTAAAACGTCAGTTTTCTAGAGAATAATATATTCATGTTCTACAATTCTAATTTAAATTTTACTGCTTTTAGATTTGGAATCTTAATTTTCATATTAAAAAAAGTCTGAGACCACATAATTTAAAAAAAAGCAAAATAATGGAAGTGCTTGTCATATCTGGTATTGAAACATATTATGATAAAAATTATATAATATAAGCAGAGGACTAGGTGTATATCATTGGAATAGAGTCTTTGAAAATAGATACAGGTATATAAAAGCAATTGGACAAACATTGTATTTTAATTTACTGGGAAAAATGGTGATGTAAAAGTATACCCCTATCGTAAGACACTTAATGAGTTCAATGTGGATTATAAATATCAATCATAAACTATAAAACAATAAAAACAATACAATTTAGGATAGTTTATATTTATCCTGTAGTTAGTAAAAATTGTTTTGGTCAAGACGAGATAAACAGAAATTGTGGAAAAATAAATATATTTGAATTTTTAAAATTATACTTTTTATAACATTAGCAATCTTCAAATTAGATTACAAAAACATTGTCTACACATGAGAGACAAAGATGTCATTAAAATAGAAAAAGTAAATTGTAATGGCGAAATGATACTAAAAGTAATGTCAAACACTACAATTACTCTTTTTTTTTTTTTAGATGGAGTTTTGCTTTTGTTGTTCAGGCTGGAGTGCAATGGCACGATCTTGGCTCATTGCAACCTCCACCCCCAAAGCTCAAGTGATTCTCCTGCCTCAGCCTCCCAAGTAGCTGGGATTACAGGCATGCATCATCACATCCAGCTAATTTTGTATTTTTAGTAGAGATGGGGATTCTCTATGTTGGTCAGGCTGGTCTTGATCTCTGGACCTCAGGTGATTCACCTGCCTTGGCCTCCCAAAGTGCTGGGATTACAAGCGTGAGCCACCTCACCTGGCTGAAAAACTGCACTTTTACACCAACCTAATAACTTTCCAATATCCATTCTTCAGCTGTCCAAGAGGCAGTTGTGTGTCAACTTCTTTCGTCTAGCGTAGATCCAGTAGCCTCAGAGGGAGTAGCTTCTCTAATGGTCAATTCTTTATCGTTTTGTGAGTCATTCTGGATGGCCCATCCAAGGACCCAATTCTTTAGAAAATTCAGTAACATTTAATGACCTTATTCCTTTTCCGATTAAAATGCCTAGAGTAGGTTAATCTCTTTTGCACAAACTGATGTCTGAACACAGGGTAGAGATTTTTGGCAGAAAAAAACCCAACAGATGTCCACACTAAGCCACTACTTCCCTGAGAAGCATCCATATCCCTTCATTTACCCATATATATAATTTCAAAGATTCTAACAATCACAGATGAAGGAATTTTAAAGAGAATGATGCCTGTGCTATATACTGGCTGTGAGAACCTAAGATACTTAAATCTGAAATAAACAGAAACAATTGTTTTATTTCTTCCTACAAATTAATGCAAATTTTAAGGTTATATATAAAATTAAGCTATATTTATAACATTTTCTGGGAGCAGCTACTTATTTTATGTCCTACTTTTGAAATACAAAGAAATAAAGAAGAAATGTTGATTGTAGGTAATAATGCAAAAGACAGATTGTATGTTTGTGTACATGTCTGTGTGAAGGTTAAGTTATGCTTGCATGTCCATGACTTTCTATGAAGAGTGCAATTTGCTAGACTTTAAATTTCATTACTGGACATGTTACTTGATTATAGGACACTAAATCTGTTAGAATAAATGTTCTGGCTTCTCTCATTTTGAAGACATTTGCAGATTTAATAACTGAGCCAATTGAATGCATTTTTAACTTTAATTTTTACCTAGAAAATGTACTAAATAACGTTTGTTGACATAAACACAATAGTTACTAAAATGTCAATCAGATTATTCAAATTATACCCAAAAGCAGCTGAGGTAGCAGGTAAATTTGCTCTATGTTATGAAAAACAGCAACTGATAATCAGATCAATAGCCTGTGTTTAAAGCCACAAAATATACCTGAGAAAAGGCTGCTTTGGGCGATTTCCAGATAATTGTTTAAATCAAACAGTTATGGTGAATTGTTTAAATCAAACTAGTTAAGGCGAATCAATCAATTCTAAGGAAATTGGTTCTAAGGATCAACTTCTAATCACTGTCTAAAACAACAGGCTCCCATTTCCTCCTCTAGGATGTGTGAACAGAAAATGAGTTATACATATTATTAACAATAAGAACTTTGGAAAGGCATTTGGTATAAGAATCTGTATTTCATAGTAGACATGATGAAATTCATGTCCAATAATTTAAGAAAAATGTTGACTTATAGTCTGTTTTTTTTCTGTTTAAGATCTACCAATATGAGAAATAAATACTTTTTTAAAATTTATTTTTACTATAGTGATGAATTCTGCTTGGAAAATGAAGAAAAGTTGGACAGCACTATCTCTGTAACATAGCCCAGAGTTCTCAATTTCTGTTCTTTCATATCTGCATAAAAGTATGTTGTATTCCCTTGAAATCCGAGATGAAGTTCTCTGACTCTCTAGTTTTTAAATTTTCATTTTATTTTTTATTCTGGGTAGTGTTATAGGAAAAGCTCAAAATTTAAATATTTATAGGGACAGTTATATAATTCATATACCACAAAGTTCATCCTTTTACAGAGTACAATTTAGTGGGTTTTAGTAGATTTACAAAGTTGCATCAATCACCATAATCTAATTCCAGAACATTTCTTCACTTGTCCCAAAATATCCTATACCCATTAGCAGTTACTCCATATTTCACCCTTCTCCAGCTCTGGCAATCACTAATCTACTTTCTGTCTCTAGGTTTGCCTATTCTGGACATTTCATGTAAGTAGAATCATACAGTATGTGGCCTTTGTAACTGAATTCTTTCCTCAGCACAGTGTTTCCAGGTTCATTCATGCTGTGGCTTCAATCAGTACTTCATTTGTTTGTTTTGTTTTGCTTTGTTGAGATAGAGTTTTGCTCTTGTTGCCCAGGCTGGAGTACAATGGCCTAATCTTGGCTCACCACAACCTTCACCTCCTGGGTTCAAGCAATTCTCTTGCCTCAGCCTCCCGAGTAGCTGGGATTACAGGCATGCGCCACCACTTGTGTTTTTAGTAGAGATGGAATTTCTCCATGTTTTTCAGGCTGGTCTCAAACTCCCGACCTCAGGTGATCTACCCGCCTCGGCCTCCCAAAGGCAGGGATTACAGGCATGAGCTGCTTTTCCCAGTCCATTTCTTTTTATGGTTGAATAAGATTCCATTTTATAAATGATAACACCTTATTATTGTTCTGGTTAGTTTATCTTATACCTCTTCATCTCATTATTTTTCTGATTTTTGTTATTTCCACAAATTTATATCATACTTTACACACTTCATGGATTATCAGCATGCTTATGACAATCTCTGGTCAATACTTGTTCTGTTTGTTTTTTGTCTTCATAGACCACAATCACATGGATTTAATCATTACCAACATGGAAAATGTCACTGAATTTGGTAGAAAATCCCGCTTTTTTATATTCCTTTTCAGAATTTTTTTATTTATTTATTTTACTATATTATTTTCTGCAAAATTTGGACCAATTTTTAGATTCTTTTCCTTCTCCATTGGTAGTTTTTCTATCCACATCCCTCTCCTTTCCTCCCTACTCTATGGGTCTGCAGTGTCTCCTCTTACCATTTTTATGTCCATGAGCACCCAGTGTTTGACTTCCACTTACAAGTGAGAACATGCAGTATTTGATTTTCTGTTCCTGTGTTAATTCATGTAGAATTATGACCTCCAGCTGTATCCATGTTGCTGCAAGAGACATAATTCTGTTCTTGTTTTGTGGCAACATAGTATACCATGGTGTATATGTACCACATTTTCTTTATTCAGTCCCCCATTGATGGACATCTAGGTTGATTCCATGCCTTTGCTGCTGTGAATGGTGTGCAATGAATATACAAATACACACATCTTTTTGGTAGAACAATGTATTGTTATTTGGATATATACCTAGTTATGGGATTGCTGGGTTGAATGATAGTTCTAAGTTCTTTAAAAAATGTCTAGACTGCTTTCTACAGTGGCTGAGGTAAATTGCATCCCCATAAGAGTGAGGATGAACTCTACAGCCTCACTGGTATCTGTTGTTTTTGGACTTTTTCATCATAGCCATGCTGACTGGTATGAAATGGTATCTCGCTGTAGTTTTAATTTACATTTATCCGATGATTAGTGATGATGAGCATTTTTTCATATATTTGTTGGCCCTTTGTATGTCTTCTTTTAATAAGTGTCTGTTCATATCCTTTGTCCATTTTTTTTTAAATTTATTTATTTATTTATTTTAAAGACAGGGTTTCACCACTTTGGCCAGGATGGTCTCGATCTCCTGACCTCATGATCCGCCCGCCTAGGCCTCCCAAAGTGCTGGGATTACAGGCATGAGCCACCCTGCCTGGCTCTTTGTCCATTTTTAATGGGGTTATTAGATTTTTGCTTGTTGATTTGTTTAAGTTCCTTATAGATGATGGGTGTTAGACCTTTGTTGGATGCCTAGTTTGTGAATATTTTCTGCTTTCTGTAGGTTGTCTGTTTACCTCATTGATAGCTTCTTTTGCTCTGCAGAAGCTCTTCAGTTTAAGTAAGTCCCATTTGTCGATTTTTATTTCTTTTGCAATTGTTTTTGGGGGTTTAGTCAAAAATTATTTCCAAGGCCCATGTCAAGAGCGTATTTCATAAGTTTTCTTCTGGGATGTTTATAGTTTTGAGGTCCTACATTTTAATGTCTAATTCACCTTGAATTATTTTTTGTATGGTGAAAGTTAAGGGCCCAGTTTCGTTTTTCTGTATATGGCTTGCCAGTTATCATTGTACTATTTATTCAATAGGGAGTATTTTCTCTGTTGCTTTTTTGTTGTTGTTGGCCTTTTTGATGATCAGATAGATGTAGGTGTGTAGCTTTGAAATTTAAGTTGAAGTTTTATTACATTTATAGATCAGTTTTGGAAAAGTACTTTGTTTACAACATTACATTTCTAACATTTATAATCCATTAACATCATTTACCTCTCCAGCTTCTTCTTTTCTTACTTGAGTTACATTTCCAAAATGGTATTTTGCACTTCTCTTTAGTTACCTACCATTCAGACTGCTATAATAGAACATCACAGACATGGTGGCTTAAGTAACAAATACTTATTTTTCACATTTCTGGAGTCTGGTAGTCTTGAGGTCTAGAGGCCAGTATGGTTGAGGGCTTGATGATGGCACTATTCCTGATTTCCAGATAGCTGCCTTTTCGTAGTATCCTCACAGGGTGGTGGCAGGTCAAGAGGAGGGGAGAGAGAGTGAGTCTGCACACAATCTTCCTAGTATCTCTACTTATAGAGGTGCTAATCCTATCATAAGGGATTCACCCTTATGACCTAATAATACTTCCCAAAGACCCAGTCTTCAAATATCATCACTTTGAGGATGAGGGTTTCAACAATAAATTTTGGGGGATCACAAACATTAAATTCATAGTATTTAACAATTATTTATAATTGCTATGCTATTATAAATATCTCTTATGTCTGACTTAAGTTTTCAAATTAGATATTTCTGAAGTTAGAAATTACACCTCTTGTGATGTCCAGATGCTTCAGCCCATTTACTATGTTGTTTGCCTAGTCCCAGGCTTATAAATGCTTGGCTGCTATGGGGTCACCCCTGGGACTTTTAGAGAGCCATTCCTCCTCTCCTTATGGAGAGCTTACATTGTCTATGAGTTTTACCCCTACTCTCATTAATAGATGTAGATTATAGCCAATAGAGTCTAGAGTAAATTATAGATTTTCTATATGGTGAAAATTTGGTGTATATGGTAAAATCTATTGGTGTATATGGTGAAATCTATTGGCTATAGATTATAGCCAATATAGTCTAGAGTAAAAGTTGACAACCAAATGGGACCAACTCTGAGATATAATTTAAAATCTGGAGCTCATTGTGGGATTCGGTTGAAGTTGTGACCTCTCATATTTTCATGCACTTCTTATTGACTTTTTCTGCTTTCCTGACTTGGTTCTATCATTTCCTTTCTTATACCTTATAGAATAGTTCCTTGAAAAATCACTTGTGCCTGAATCTTTATATCAGGATCTTATTCTACGAGAATTTTAACTAATAGTGCTTCATAGGAGTGGTGTTGATTTTTTAATATTCATCTTGTATCCATTAGCAATGTGGGGAATCTTCCTAGTTGTAACAGGTAGTCTGTAGGTTCTTTTAGATTACCAGAGAGAATTAAAAATTATAAGAAGCTGGTCCAGGTGTGCTTGCTCACACCCGTAATCTCAGCACTTTAGGAGGCCAAGGCAGGAAGATTGCTTGAGGCCAGGAGTTCAAGACCAGCCTTGGCAATGGGGTGAGACCCTCATCTCTACAAAAAAATAAGAAAATTATCTGGGTATTTTGGCATGCACCTGTAATCTCAGCTACAGAAGAAGTTGAGGCAAAAGGATAGTTTGAGCTCAGGAGTTAGATGTTGCAGAACTGAATCTTCATCATGCCACTGCACCTCAGAGCCTGGGCAATGGAGTAAGACCCTGCCTCCAAAAAAAAAATCAAAAACAAGAAGTAAGTGAGATGAATCCCACAAACACCACATAATTACATGTGTACATTTATTAGACTTTAGTAGGTGGCTATTGTTCTATATCCTTGTAATAGAATCCCAATTTATTTTAGTGATTTTTTTACTGACTCATTCATTCAAAGACATAGATGTGCTGTGTGTTAATCTTGTTATCATTCTGCTCATAAACCTGGCAGTACAGGTATCAGCAAAATTGAGGTTAACTCAGTAAATCATCCTGGCTTTAGTACTGCCTTGCAACATATTGTTCCTAGCCTGCAGTACTTATTTTCCTAAAGTGGATCAATTGGAAACATCACACCAGGCAGTTGAGTTTCAGGGCAATACATATATTCTTACGCAGCTTTCTTTGCTAAGAACTGTTTGTTTTCCTCATTTCTGGACCTGACCAGGGAGTGCTGCTGAAAACAACAAATACAATAGAGTTGGGTTTCCTAAATTGAAACTTCTGGCCTGAGATGATTATTCAGCACAAAGTTTGGAAGAAACAAGTGTGAAGGCAACACTCTCTTTCTCAGTCTTTTCCTGTTCAGAGCCATCATTTCTGCAATTACATCTCTGAGTGTTTATCATAATTTACCCTTGTGATTAAATGTGACTTTACAGTGAATTGGATCTGTCTGTTTTATGGCATGATTTGACAACATCAAGAAAATTGCCTGTATCTTATCTTTAGTTTAAAACATTTTGAGGAGAAGGATGGTTAACAGTTTGTACTATACCTTTGTAATTGATTTGATGTATAGATTTTGCAAAGCTAAGGATAGGATGGGAATAGTTACAGCGTTTTTATAGCCATAGTGAATGATTTGGAAGGGGTGGGTGTCACATGGATAAGGCAATGATTTTGGCAGAATAAGGTATTAATCTTCAATGGGGAAAGATATATTTGTAAACCGTAAAAATCAGGCATTTAATCCTATAAGTTCTTTCTTAATAGTGGATGAAGCATGGCTGTATTAGTGAGAATATGTTAGATTATATCATGATGACCAATGACCCCACATTTCAAAGGCTTACAAAACCAACTTTAGTTTTTATTCAGTCTACATGTTTATAGTAATTAGGGTTGCTACGGAAAATATTTAACATCAAATCAATCTTAAATATCAGATAAATAAATGTATGTCTTTTCAGTGTAACTATATCCCATGTAGTATTTAGGAATTACTTATACTAAAAAAATATTTTTTGGCTGGACACGTGGCTCACACCTCTAATCCCAGCACTTTGGGAAGCCTAGGCAGGCGGATCACCTGAGGTCAGAACTTTGAGACCAACCTGGCTAGCATGGTGAAACTTTGTCTCTAATGAAAATACAAAAATTAGCAGGATGCACGCCTGTAATCCCAGCTACTCTGGGGGCTGAGACAGGAGAATCACATGAACCCAGGAGGTAGAGGTTGCAGTGAACCAAGATTGTGCCATTGCACTCCAGCCTGGGTGCCAAAGCAAGACTCTGTCTCAAAAAAAAAAAAAAAAAAAATTTTTGCTTCTATGAAATTCAGATTTAATGGGCATGCTATATTTTTATTTCCCGTATCTGAAAACCCTAATTACAATCCATCTGGGAGCATGATTATCACTGGCAGTCAAGGACCAGGTTGATAAAGTCTCCATCTCATCACATGTATCACAATGGTAGAGAGGAAATGGAGGAAGAATGTGTCCTCTGTTTCTATGGGGAGGGAATTATAATTTCAGTTTTGGACATGTTGCTCAGAGGTTTCAATGAAACATCCAAGAGGAGATGTACAAAGAAGCAGCTTGATATACCCATCTGTAATTCTGAAGGAAAACAAGTATTTATGATTTAATTTGGAAGGAATCAGTGAAATATCTGGATTTTGAATTAGGGCAGAGGTAGAAAGCAACCTTTAAGCTACTTTTAAATTGCATCCTTCAATCCATTTTTTGTCTACATTGCATCTTTGGTCACTTATGCCATTTTTCATTTGGTTATTTTGTTTAATGTATCAAACTATCTTCCTATTTATTTAAATTTAATAATAATTTTGCAATTATTTAATACATTTTTTTTTGTTCCTATGGATCCTTCCTAAGTATTGATGTGTTTGGAGGGGAAAGATTTAAAGATTTTTGCATTCTCTGGCCAGACACTATATGATATTATCAAACTCTCAGGTTATTCCTCTGTAATGGGATTTAAGTAAGAAAGGGAGGGTGTGACATAGTAATGACTGCCCATAAAGGAAACAAGATGAAAAATGCAGGTCATTAGGAGTGGGGTGGGTGGATCAAAGAATGACATTTTTCAAGGTGCGAACGTTTTGAGCACATTCAAATACTGATGGCAATGACATAATAGAGAGAAACGGGAGATACAGAAATGAAAAAAGCAACTAATACTGTAAATATCCTGTGAATATGGTATGGTTTGACTCCAGAGAATGGGTAAAGGTATCACCTTTTAGGGGAAGGAAAGAGAAGTTTGTAAATGTTGGAGTGAAGCAGGTGGGATAATTTCTGTTATTCTACAAGTGGAAGTGGGAAAGAGGGGAAGATAAGTCTGGGGTTTGAGAAAAATGGAAAAAGTTAGCAGTATATGTTACAGTACTTACAAAGTAAATTGATGACCAAAGGTAGTAAGGTAGTGAGATTGTCAGGCAATGCTAATATGGAAGCATAATCACTCTCAGCTAAATTAATGAAAAGTCAAACTATATCAGTAGCACTGTAGCAGAAAAAAAGATTTTTTGAAAGATCTTGGCAATAGCATAATTTCCCCCTCCAGCCATCTTCCTGAACAATATTTTGTTCCAATTCAGCCAGCTGTATCTGTTTTTCTGTCCCTCTGAATGCAGGCCTCCCAGGGGACTAATAACTTTGACTTTAAATAGATGCCTACAAAGAATTCTGGCTCACAGAACCTTCGAGCCACTCAGGAACCTCTAGCATCCCATTACCAGCACTGGTGATCAGGACTCCAGGTCAATGTTACACATTCTTATTGTGTCAACTGTTTATCATTGAGTCCAGCCCCACATTGTCCACGATGGGGTAACAACGTGGGGCTTAGGGTTCTTACCTGGATTTTCTTTCTTGCTTTCTGTCTTCTCTAATTTAGCATTTGCTATACTAGACCTCGAAGGCATGCTTACTTCTTTCTTGCTTCCCTAAACTCTCAACTTTCCTGTTTTAAAATGCATACTTATAGGGATCTATGTTTATGCATTCCTCTTTCAAAATTCAATTTTGGCTTGATTTAATGATGCGATTATACTATGTTTCCCATGGCAGGGTCTCATCAGGCCTCTACTGGATCAATAAAATAAAAAAACAAACAAGTGTGATTTGTAAGTATACTGTCTTTTCTCTATAAAGTAGCATGCAATGATTATCTGAAAGGAAGAAAGCTGAAGAGGGGTTTGGGACTATGTTAATTTACATTTAATTTTAGCCTCAGAGACTCTTAAAGGCAATGGTTGTGTCTGCATGTGAATAGGGATATTTAATCAGTCCAGGCTGTCAGGTTGATAGTAGTGCTTATCAAGAAATTAGAGAAAAATGTGCTCCCCAGTCCATCCTCCTGCCATATAAGGAGCAACAAATCAGATATGGAAAGTCAAACAGTATGATTAAAAAGCTCATCTTCCCTAGGGAGTCTTTCATATATATATATTTAATATTCAGCTTGGATGTACTACTGTGCAGACAGCTTTTTCTATGTCTTAGCAGTTTTAATTGCAATACGTCTTCCATTGAAAAGGCAGATTTTTTTTTAATTCCTTTTAAGTAATACTACTGCTTAGTAATATTTTTAAACTACTGAAGAGCAGAGACGTGTTTGAGGGAAATTTTGGTGATTTTTCAAATAAGTGTCTTTTACTAGGCATGTAGTGAAGTATCACTTAAAATACATACAAAATGTTGATATTTTACTATGCTAACATATATGAATGTTCTCCTTTCAAAATGAATTTTGCTATTAAAGGTATAGCTATGAGCAGTAACAATTGAGATTTACAATACTTTACAAGGATAGGTATTTTCAGATTCTCTGAATAGTTGAAAAGCAGTTTTTACTTGCCCTGGCTCTGTGATTTTTGTATATTTGTTTTGTTTATTTTGAGACAGAGTTTTGCTCTTTTCGCCCAGGCTGGAGTGCAACAGTGCGATCTTGGCTCACTGCAACCTCTGCCTCCGGGGTTCAAGCAATTTGCCTGCCCCAGTCTCCTGTGTAGCTGGGATTACAGATGGCCGCCACCACACCCAGCTAACTTTTGTACTTTTTTAGCAGAGATGGGGTTGCACCATGTTGGCCAGGCTGGTCTCCATCCATCTCCTATCTCAGGTGATCCATCCAGCCTCCCAAAGTGCTGGGATTACATGCCCGAGCCACTGTGCCTAGCTGGCTCCATGATTTTGAGAGCATCAAGCTGCATCTGAGCCTGGCCTTTTGGTGACGATTCTGGGAACTCCATGAGTAAGCCTCAGAGTCTTTTTGTGACAATCTCCCAAGTCATAAACTATAGATAAAACCTGGCTGTGTCAATTAACCCTATGTATTTGAGCACTTAGAACCAATATTCCTGCCCAAGGAATCCATTTGGAGTCTCAGCAGGCAGAAGACTCCAACCATCAATGTCCATGATATTTTTTCTGTAAGCTACAACCTG
The DNA here is from genome assembly GCA_963573385.1 of Cacajao melanocephalus. NCBI lineage: Eukaryota > Metazoa > Chordata > Mammalia > Primates > Pitheciidae > Cacajao > Cacajao melanocephalus. The sequence goes on along the minus strand of CAUYLG010071351.1, from coordinate 30,908 downwards.
GTTGTTTTCCCAGAACTTGGAGCCACTAAGGCAATTGCTCCTTTGTCTAAGACGTCTGATTCATATTCACTAAATAATATCTCCTGCACTGTAATATGTACTAAATCTCAAAGATATTAATATTTCCCTTCTCTAAAGCAAGGAACTACTGATTTACTTCTTCTACCTTTATATCAGGACTGTATTAGACAGCATTCTCTAGATAAAAAGAACCAATAGGATATATCTGTATCTATATCTTTATAATCTCTATCTATCTATCTATCTATCTATCTATCTATCTATCTATCTATCATCGTCTATCTATCAAGATAAATTTATTTTAAGACTTTCGCTTGGCAAGTCCAAAATTTGTAGAACAGACTGTTGGGCTAGATATACTGGTAAAAGTTGCTATTGCACTCTTGACTCAAAATTACACAGGGAATCAGTCTGGAAACTCAGAATTTCTAAGCTACAGTTTTGAAGAGAATTTCTTCTTCAGAAAACCTGCTCTTAAGACGATCAACTAATTAGATGAATTCCATCCACATTATAAAGGGTAACCAGCTTATTGAAAATCTAATTTAAATATTAATCCCATCTAAAAACTACCTTAATAATAATACCTAGACTGATGTTCAACCAAAGAACTGGGCACAGAGTCTAGCCAACTTGACATGTAAAATTAACTGTCACTAGAACGTTTTACTTTGTAACCTCCTACCAACGAAATCTTAAAATAATGGGAAACATTTATGGAAAAATATATAAGAAATAGAGATGTCCAGGAGAAAAAGGATAACGTTGTGATCAGCTTCTTTTTTATTTATATTCTTTAATAAAGGACTCTAGATGTCTCTTCTAAACTGTCTGTTGAAGATGGTGTGCACTATGTACTTATTGAGCCACAGAAAAGGAAAATTAATTTATAAAAATCAGAAAAAGCTCTTCATAAAAATCAAGTCAAATATCAGATACAAAGATGATGAGATGTATCTGATTATATGTACATGATTACATTACATAGATTATATTGCCCTTCTTGCTGGAATTCCTCACTCCTTTGCTGGCTTTGGGAAAGTAATCAGTTTTGTTAATGAATCTCATGTGGCAAAAACCTAAGGTAGCCTTTAGACAGCCAGCAAGAAAATAAAACCACTAGTCTTAAAGCTATATGGTGAAGTAAATTCTGCAACAAACTGAATGAGCTTGGAATTAAATATTTCCCCAGTCAAGCATTCTGATGGGACACTCAAGCCCAGGCTCACACCTTAATTAAAACCTTGGGGAGGCTACTTCTAAGCTGTGCCAAGATTGGTGACTCAGAGAAAATGTGAAAAAATAAATGTGTGGTTTTAAGTTACTAAATTTGCAGTAATATTGTTACATAGCAGCAATTGATAGCTAACACAATTCAGGTAAGATGCTGATCCAGTATTCTGTGATTGTCCATCTGCAATCAAACTCTCCTTTTAAGGAAAATTTAAAAGTGTGGTTTTTTTTTAATCCAAACAAAATGAAACAAGAAATCAGAAACAAATTTATCTGGAAAATGTTCAAATATTTGGAAGTGAATCAACATACTCATAATTAGCCTTAAGTCAAAATTTAAGAAAATTCACAAGAGATATTAGAGAGCATTTTTAAACAAATTACAGTGAAATGCAGCTATCAAAAATTGTGGACTGGAGTATAAACTCTTATTCAATGCACATTTATAGCATTAAGTACTTATTTAAAAAAGAAAAATTTGAAAAAATAAACAAAACTATTTTTAAGTAGTTGGAAAAGTAGTAGTCAGATATCTACATCTATCTACTTCTCTTTTTAATTATCTGTACTGCTTACCTGTGTACCCACCTGCTGATTTTCATCCTATTGTTTCTGAGCAAAGGCCTAAACTGCTGAAAGAATATTCAGAACAATAGCTATGCCAGTCCATTTCCTGATTTTTCTTTTGTAAGATGCATGTGGTGTAGTTTGTCTTCAAAAGAATGAGTGGTATTTGTTTAATTTCAATGCAGCTGAATTTTATTCCTGAATTCCAAAGGGACAAAATATCAGAGAATGTTATTTTATGATTAGCTTCTCTCGTAATCCCTCTAGTAAGCTTTGCTGTAGCAAGTAAATCATGTAAACATTCCATAGCTGGCAGGCATTCACTCTTCTTCCTTGTGCTTCTCATTTATTGAACTGTATCTTCTTCAGCAGCTCCTTATGAAAGCTACAGCATAAATCAAAGCTGCCCTGTCAGAGACTCATGCCAACAGAATTTGTTCAGCATTGTTATCAACTCTTGTTTTATGGAAGATTAGAGATAATGTTTTTCAGAGCTCTGTGATAGTATAATTTAAACAAATATAAAAATTATAACTGTCTCTAGTCTTCAATCATTTCTTTAACAATCCTAGTTAAAAAAAAATATTATGGCCTGTGTATCTAAGCTACATATCAGAGCTGTTGTCAGGCACCTATGGAAGTTTAGTAGATATTTTTACACAATTTAATATTGGTTTATTTAAGTTGCTGTTTACTGTTTTCAAACCTTGAAGCAGTTTAATCATGCTAATCTTCTGTACTATCTCACTAGCTTCTAATATAGTGATCAGAAAATTATTTGGCTCATATGTTTAAAACTGTGGCGACACTGGATATAACAGTTACAAGGACACTTATTCTGAACGGATAATTGTGCCTTCACAAAGGTAAGGCATAATTGTTGTCAGGAATATAATTGAATGAATCCCTACATATGACATATATTAATATTGGATATTGGTATTAAAATCAATGGATAAAATAAAAATATATTGCTACGAATTGCTCTGTCACCAAGGCTGGAGTGCAGTGGTGTAATTTCAGCTCACTGCAACCTCTAACTCCTGGGTTCAAACTATTCTCCTGCCTCAGCCTCCTGAGTAGCTAGGATTAAAGGGGGGTGCTACTATGCCTGGCTAATTTTGGTATTTTTAGTAGAGACGGGGTTTCACCATATTGGTCAGGCTGGTCTCAAACTCCTGACCTTGTGATCCACCTGCCTCAGCCTTCCAAAGTGCTGTGATTACAGTCTTGAGCCACTGAGCCCAGCCTGCTACGAAGAATTTTTAAATGTGCTTGGAATCCAGATAAAGTTAATAGATTTAGTGAAGGAAATGAGAATAATCAGAAGCTTTGGAAGAAAAATAGCAGAGTTTGCAAAACATAGTAAGTGGTAAAAAAAAAAACTCACAGAAAAAAAGAACTTATAAGTTATAAATGACACAGAGTTTCTTGTTAAACGCTCATTAAATTTTTTCTTCATCATTATTTATAAATTAAGGTCAGAAACAATTTGAAGTAGTAGAAAGCATCATAAATTGAGAAAATAAGGCAGTTTCTCATAAACAAAATGCTAGAAAACATTCGGGAGTTTGAGATCAGCCCCAGATACAAAGCGAGACACTTTTTCTACAAAAAAGAAAGAAAAAGATTAAAAAACAAAATTAGCTGGGCATGATGGCATGCACCTGTAGTCCCGCTACTCTGGAGGCTGATGTGGGAGGGTCACTGGAGCCCAGGAGGTTGAGACTACAGTAAGCCTATAATTGCACTACTGCACTCCAGTCTGGGCCACAGAGTGAGACCCTGTGGCAAAATATTAAATACATACATACATATATACATAAAATCCACTGGAATGTTACTTACATTGTGATGTCATTATTAAACTCTTGACATTGGGTTATTTCACAAAAGCCTAGTAACAGATAATGATGAGTGCTGTAAGTGAAAGTTAAACTAACAGTCCTTGAGTGCTTCTATATGTCAGACATCATGACTGCTATTTGCACTTAGTAGTTCATTTAAAATATGTTCATTTGTTTATTTGATTCTCTTAGAGAACCTAATAGGTGGCTAATATTATGCTTATTTCATGAATGAGGAACTGTGAGGGTCTGCAGGAGATTAGGGAAATCTTCAAGGTCTCATAGCTTGTCAAGAAATCTGATTTCTTTTTTTAAATTTATTTTAATTTTAATAGCTTTTGGTATACAAGTGGTTTTTGGTTACATGGTTGAATTATGTAGCAGTGAACTCCGAGATTTTAGTGCACCTGTCACCAGAGTAATGTACATTGCAACCAATACATTGTAGTTTTTTAATCCCACACCCCTTCCCACTCTCCTCCTTCATAGTTTCCAAAGTCCATTATATCACTCTATAAGCTTTAGCTCATAGCTTATAGCTTATGAGCTCATAGCTCATAGCTTAGCTCCCACTTAAAAGTGAGAACATGTGGTATTTGGTTTTCCATTCCTGATGTTTCAGCTTTTTCACTCCTGTAGTTTGGTAAGGGAGAGGGTGTGACACCCAGAGTGTTCATCTGTCACATTGTTAGGGTGAGTGGGAAGGAGTGTTACAGCTCTTTTACTCTCACCACCCGCAGCTCAACAATCAGGAGCATACAGCTGTTTCACTCCCATAGTTCAGCAAGTTGCAGGTTCTTGTCCCATGACCAAGGTAAGCAGACACCAGAGAATGATTAAGGCAGAGTAAAATTTTATTGAGTGACAGAAGGAAAGCTCTCAGATGTGAGAGGGGACCTGAAGGTGGCTAGTCATTTGTGAGGCTGAGTCCGGGGTTTATATGGGATTAGGATGGGAGAGTGTGTGCTGATTGGTCCATGGGTGGTTTGTAAAAAGCACCATTTGATTGGCTAAAAGAAGGAACCAATCGAGAGAGAGAGAGAGTAAGATAAGGATAGAAGTTCACACTCTCATGGTGGACTCATCCAGAACTGGCAGCTCAGTTTTCAGGCTTTAAGCTGTCCTTGGCTTGAAAATTAGGTTTCACGAGGGACCTTTCCTTGTCTGCTTAGGAATTTGTCTATCTCCAGTTGCTATTGCTGAGTTATTTCACTTAGAATCCTTGCTTCCAGCTCCATCCAAGTTGCTGCAAAGGACATTATTTGTTCCTTTTTATGGCTGAGTAATGTATATATATACCACATTTTCTTTAACTACTCATTAGCCAGTGGGCACTTAGGTTAGTTTCATATCTTTGCAATTGTGAATTGGACTGTGATAAACATATGTGTGCATGTGCCTTTTTCATATAACGGCTAATTCTCCTTTGGGTAAACATAATACCTTAATTAAAAAATACTTTGGCCGATGATCATCTAAGGCTTCAGTGAATTATAATCTTGTTGCTGATGGAGAACCTTGCCTCAATATTGATGACTGCTGACTGACCTGGATGTTGTCTGCTGAAGGTTAGGGTGGCTGTGGCAGTTTTTAACAATGAAAGCAACAGTGAAGTCTGTCACATTGATTGACTCTTCCTATCATGAGAAATCTCTTTGTAGCACATATTACTGTTTGATAGCATTTGAACTACAGTAGAACTTCTTTCAAAATTGGAGTCAGTCTTCCAAACCCGGCCTCTGCTTTTTCAACTTAGTTTATGTAATTTTTAAAAACTTTTGTTGTCATATCAACAATGTCCACAGAATTTTCAGCAGGAGTAGATTCCATCTCAGGAAACCACTTTCTTTGCTCATCCATAAGAAGCATTTTCTCATTTGCTTAAGTTTTATCATGGGATTACAGCAATTCAGTTACATCTTCAGTCTCCACTTCTACTACTAGTTCTCCTGATATTTTCACCACATCTGCAGTCACTTCCTCCATGGAGGTCTTGAACCATTCAAAGTCATCCATGAGGACTGTAAACAACTTCTCCAAATTACTGTTAATGTTGATATTTTGACCCTCACCCATGAATCATGAATATTTTTAATAACATGTAGAATGGTAAGTCCTTTCCAGAAAGTTTTCAATTTACTTTATCCAGATCTATCAAGGGATTCACCATCTATGGCATTTACAGCCTTACAAAATATACTTTTTAAATAACACAACTCAAAAGTTGAAATACCCTTTCACTCATGGGTTGCAAAACAGATGTTGCATCAGCAGGTATAAAAACAACATGTTCATGTGTCAGAGCTCTTGGGTAAGTAGGTGCATTGTCCACTAGCAGTAATATTTTGAAAGGAATCTTTATTTCTGAGCAGTAGGTCTCAACAGTGGGCTTAAAATACTTAGTACACCATGCTGCAAACAGATGTGCTGTCTTTCAGGCTTTGTTCTTTCATTTATAGAGAATACATATGGTAGATTTTGTATAATTCTAAAAGCCCCTAACATTTTCAAAATGGTAAATGAATATTGGCTTTAATTTAAAGCCACTAGCTGCATTAGCCCCTAAAAAGAGAGTCAGCCTGTCCTTTGAAGCTTTAAAGCTAGGCATTGACTTCTCTCTAGCTATAAGAGTCTTAGACAACAACTTCTTCCAGTAGAAGGCTGTTTTGTCTACATAGAAAGTCTGTTGTTTAGTGTTGTTACAGTTATCTCAGGTAGACCTTCTGGATAACTGCAGTTTCTACGTCAGCACTTGCTGCTTCATTTCACTTTTTTATGTTATGGAGATGACTTTTTCCCTTAAACCTCATGATCTTATCTCTGCTAGCATCAGACATTTCTTCTCCCACTTCTTTACCTTACTCAGTCTTCATCAAGTTGAAAAGTGTTAGGGCCTTGCTTTGGATTAGGCATTGGCTTAAGGGAATGTCATGGCTGGTTTGATCTTCCATGAAGACAATTGAAACTTTCTCCATATAAACTATAAGGCTGTTTTGTTCATGCATTCACTGAAATAGCACTTTTAATATCTTTTAAGAGAATTTTCCTTTGCCTTTGACTTGGTTACTTGGCTCAAGAGGTCCAGCTTTCAGCCTATCTTAGCCTTTGACATATCTTCCTCACTGAGCCTAGTCGTCACTCTAGCTTTTGATTTAATGTAAGAGATGTGTCACTCTTTTTCCAGTTGAACACTTAGAGGCCATTGTAGGGTTATTCACTGACCTAATTTCAATATTGGTCTGTCTCGGCTAAATGGAAGGTTCAAAGAAAGGGAGAGAGACAAAAGAAGGTGTGATCAGTGGAGCAGGCCAGAACACAATTTATTAACCAAGTTCATCATCACATACAGATGCAGTAACAATGACAATAGTAACATTAAATAGTATCACCATAACTAATATAATCATATTGAACAGTTTAAAAAATTATGAGAATTTATAACATGAGAATATGAAGTGAGCATGTGATGTTGGAAAAATGGTGCCAGCAAACTTGCTCAAAGCAGGGTAGCCACAAGCCTTCAATTTATAAAACACACAGTAATTGTGAAGTGCCCTAAAGAGAAGCACAATAAAATGACATATACTTGTATAATGCTTGATGACAGATAGTTTCTTGGAAGATTATTTCAGATCCTGTCAGTTTCTTTCAATATTCTCATTTCTACTAAATTTGAAAAATCTAACCCACATTGAAGAATATGAAGAAAATAGCAGGGATTATGTTAGAGTTGTCTGGATTTCTGTGCAGACTGTGGACTCCAAAACTATGGGAAGTTTGCTGAGTGCAATTCTTTCTAATTGTTGCTAATGGATGAAAGTATTATTCTCAAAAACTAGAAGATTGTTTAACATGGAAGATAACCATTAGTAAATGTTCTCTTTAAATATGCTGAGCTATGGTAAATATTTCATCACATTTTAGGAGTATTTCCATGTAGACTTTAACTGTGCCCTAAAATAGTTGACTGATGTTTCTTGCATGAAGAAAGGAGAAAATCACTTATCTGAAGATACAACATTTTCCTAAACATTTTCTTGACTATAGCATACATAAAGAAAATTGCTCAAATTATAAATGTACAGTGTGATAAATTTTTAACAACTGAACATACCCATAAAACCAGCATACAAAAAAGTAACAAAACATTACTGTCCCCTAAAGCCTGCTTTTGTGAACCCTTCTGTTCACTACCTTTCCCAAAGATATACACTATCCTGTATTCTAACACAATAGACTTCTGTTGCCTAAATTAAAAGAATTATGTAGATGATTTGTTGTATATGGTTTCTTATATTTATGAGATCCATCTAAGTTGTTCTATGTGGGTATAGTTTATTCCTTTGCAACTGATCATGGTAATACATTGTATGGATAAAGCACTATTTATTCTACTGATATAGGAAATACTGAGTTGTTCCACGTTTTTCCTACTACAGATAATACTGCCAGAGCATGTATTTTGGTGCAGATTGTGCTCATTTAAGTTTGTTTTAGTATAAGAAAAAATTTGAGTAGTGGATTATGCATTTATTTAGCTTTTATAGTTTTTCAAAAAAGGCTGTAGCAATTTAAATTCCTAGAGTGGTGTATGAGAGTACCAATTACTTTATTTTCTCACAAGACATTTTTATCTGCCCATTCTGGAGGATATACAAAAGTCTATTGGTGATTTTAATTTATAATTACCTTGTATATTTACTCATTAATTTGGGAATATTTTCATATGTGTATTTTGTTTTTTAGTGGGATGCATGCCCACTAAAAGCTGCTGCTTTTCTTGTGTTTGTTTGTTTGTTTGTTTCTTGAGATGGAGTCTTGCTCAGTCACCCAGGCTAGAGGGCAGTGATGCAATCTTGGCTCACTGCAACCTTTGCCACCCGGGTTCAAGCTATTCTTCTTTCTCAGACTCACAAGTAACTGGCATTACAGGCATCAGCCACCATGCCCGGCAAATTTTTTTGTGTTTTTAGTAGAGATGGGTTTCGCCACGTTGGCCAGGCTGGTCTTGAACTAGTGACCTCAAGTAATCTGCCTGCCTTGGCCTCCCAAGGTGCTGGGATTACAGACATGAGTACATGGCCTATAATCTGATTCTTTTGCCTGATGTCTACAAGGTTTCTGTCCTTTTCCTTTAGATTTTTAGAGTTCTTACATATTCAAGATATGAATCCTTTGTTAGATGACTATTGAAAATATCTTTTCTTCTTTGGCTTTGTTTTAACCTAGCAATGTTTTTGCAATTAAGCCTTTTGTTTAAAAAAAAATCAGTTTTCAGAAAAAATTTAAAGACATTGTAGAGAGTTCTCATATATTGCTTATCGTCTCAATTTTCCCTAATGTTAGCATCTCACATTACTATGGTATATTTGTCAAAAGTAAGAAGCCAACATTGGTAAATTGTTATTAACTAAGCTTCAGACTTTATTTGAATTTCACTAGTTTTTTCCATTAGTGTCCTGTTTCTCTTCCAGGATCCAATCCAGGCCACCATATTGCATTTGATTGTCATGTCTCCTGGTTTCCTCAGGTCTATGACAATTTCTGTCTTTCCTTATTTTTCAAGACCTTAACAGTTTTGAATACTGGTCAGGTATTCCCTAGCATGTCTTTCAAACTGGATATGTCTGTTTTTTTTTTTTTTCATTATTAGACCTAAGTATGTTTCTTTTTGAAAGAACACCACAGAGATAAAGTATCCTTCTCATCACATCACACCAGGAGTTACAAAATAACCACATTATATCACTGGTGATAGTAACTATAATATTGTATTTTGGTGAACTTAAGTCTTAATATTAATGCAATCTAGTTCAGCAAGCTTGTCTTTAAAAAAATATTTACATACCAAAGGAAAATAAAGATTTGCTTCTATATTTTAATACAGAAGTATTATTGTTTTACATTTCAAATTTAGATATATAATCCACCTTGTCTCTATTATTAGAGATAAGGTTTCAAGATTAATTTTTCCACATGAATGTTACGTTTAATCCAACACCAATTAAAAAGGTAATTATTTTCATATTGTTGCTGCAATATGCACCAATGTATTTCTAAGTCACATGACTGTCTGTGTTTGGATCTATGGTTATACTCTCTATTATCATTCACTGGTATAGTTATCTGTGCTTATACCAAAACCACATTTAATTACAGTTGCTTTAAGTAAGTTATGATATCTGGTGATATAACTGCCTTTACAATTTTAATAGATATTATTTTTTAGAGAGGTTTTACATTCACAACAAAATTGAGAAAAAAGTACAGGTTTCCCATGTACCATCTTCCCCCACAGATGCACTGACACCCTCATAATCAGTATCCCCCACTGGAGTGGTACATTTGTTGCAGTTGATGAACCTCCCCCTTGTGTAGTCTGTGGGTTTAACAGGACGTATCCACCATTATAGTATCATATAAAGAATTTTCACTGCCCTAAACAATCTCAGTGTTCTGCCTTATCATACCTCCCTGCTCCCTAACCCTAAAAACCACTGATCTTTCTACTGCCTCCATAGTTTTGCCTTTTACAGATGTCATACTGTTGGATTGTATAGTATGCAGGCTTTTCAGATTGGCTTCTTTCACTGAGCAATAGGCATTTAAGTTTGCTTCATGTCTTTTCATGGCTTGACAGCTCATTGCTTTTTAGCACTGAATAATATTCCATTGGCTGGATGTACCACAGTTTATTTATACATTCACCTACTGAAAGACACCTTGGTTGCTTTCAAGTTTTGGCAATTATAAATAAAACTGCAGGGTTTATTTGTATATACACATTTTCAACTTTTTGGCTAAATACCAAGGAGCATGATTTCGCGATTGTATGGCCAAAGTATTTTTAATACTTTTCTAAGAAGCTGCCAAACCACCTTTCAATGTGGCTGTACTATTTTGCATTTCCAATAGCAAATGGATGAGAGTTCCTGTTGTTCCACATCCTTGCCTGTATTTGGTATTGTCAATGTTACTCATTGTGGCTATTCTAATAGGCATGTGGTACTATCTTGTTTTAATTGGCATTTCCATGATGACATGTGACATGCAGCATCTTTTAATATCTTATTACACACACGCACACACACACACACACACACACACATATGTCTTCTATGATGAGGTGTCTGTTAAGATCTTTGGTCTGTTTTTAACAGTTATTTTTGTCGTAATTTTCAATTTTGAAAAATCCAATCCCTTATCACGTGTCTTTTGCAATATTTTCTTTTACTCTGTGGCTTTTCTTTTCATTCTCTTGACAATGACTTTCGTAAAGCAGAAATATTTTATTTTAGTTAAGTCCAGCTTTTAAATTCTTTTTATAGATTGTGCTTTTGCTGTTACATTTAAAAAGTTACTGTCAAGTTCATGGTCATTTAGATTTTCTTTTTTTTTTTTTTTCAAAAGGTTGCATAGTTTTATGTGTTTCATTTAGGCCTTTGATCCATTTGAGGTGTTTATTTTTGTGAAGGGAGTAAAGTCTGTGTCTATGTTCATTTTCTTTTTTGTTTTTTCCATGTGGATATCTGGTAGTTTCAGCAACATTTGTTGAAAAGAATATCTTTACTCCATTGTATTGCCTTTACTCCTTTGTCAAATACCATTTGACTATATGTAGGTGGGTCTACTTCTCAGTCTCATTTCTGCTCTATTTATTTATTCATCTTACTCTTTTACCAATAACACATTGTCTTGATTATTGTGGCTTTATGCTACAGATATTCCTCAACTTACAATGTGGATACATCCAAATAAACAAACAGTCTTAAGTTGAAAATGCATTTAATGCCTCAGTAAATTGATTGTAAAGTTGTAAAACAGACCACCCTAAGTTCAGATGCTCCTTCATTTATTATGTTGTTATGTTCCAATAAGTCAATCATAAAGTAAAAATAGCACAAGTCAAATCATCATAAGTCAGGAACTGCCTGTAAATCTTGAAACTGGGTAATGTCAGTCCTCCAACTTTATTCCTTCAATATTGTGTTGGCTATTCTGGGACTTTTGCTTCTCCATGTAAATTTTAGAATTAGTTTGTTGAGGCCAGACATGGTGGCTCACGCCTATAATCCCAGCACTTTGGGAGACTAAGGCAGGTGGATCACTTGAGGTCAAGGGTTTGAGACCAGCTTGGCCAATGTGGTAAAACCCTGCCTCTAACAAAATAATAATCATCATCATAATAATTAGCCGGGTGCAGTGGCACACATCTATAGTCCCAGTTACTTGGGAGGCTGAGTAATGAGACTTGGTTAAGCCTAGAAGGTCTGGGAGGTGGACGTTGTAGTGAACTGATATCGTACCACCATACCACCATACTGGGTGACAGAGTGAGACTCTGTCTAAAAAAAAGAATATATTGATATCCAGATAATAACTTGCTGAGATTTTGATTGAGATTGCCTTGAATCCACAGATCAAGTTGGCAGAAACTGACATCATGACTATGTTCAGTCCTCCTATCCATGAACATAAAATATCTCCCTGTTTATTTAGTTCCTTGATTTCTTTCATCAACATTTTATAGTTTTCCTTATATAGAACCTTGTACATATTTTGTAATATTTATACTTAGGTATTTTATTTTGGGCATTATTTTATAAAGAGTACTGGTTTTTAATTTCAAATATGTTTGTTCATCACTGCTCTATAGGAAAGCAATGCACTGTTTTGTCTTAAGCTTGTATTCTGCAATCCTGCTGTAACTACTTAGTCCCAGGACGGTTTCTGCCCATCCTTTGGGATTTCTATATAGACAATAATGTTGTTTGTAGACAAAGACAGTATTATTTATTTCTTCTCAATCTATATACATTTTATTTTTCCCCAGTTGTATTCCAATAGCTAAGAATGTCTTTACTTATTCAAGTTTGCCTTGACTGATTTAACTAAATGCATTTCTATATAAATTTTAGACACAGCTTGTCAATTTCTAAAAAAAAAGACATAAATTTGTGGAGAAATGCTATATATACAATTTTTATATTTCTATTTTGTGAACAAAGTAATCTCATTTCTATAGATCTTCTATTATGACACACATTTCTATAGATTTATTCCTAAGTACCTTATATGATTAATGTTATATCATTTACAAGAGTTAATTTTCTGTACATTTTAGTGTTCTGTAAAAACACAATTGACTTTTGTATTTTTTACATTTTATTTGTTAACCTTGCTAAATTCATTTATTAAATCTAAAGGGCTTGTATATAAGTATAATTTTATGTTTTACATACACAATTATGTTATTTGTAAAAAAGAAAATTTGCTTTTCCTCTCAATTCCTACCTTATTTACTTTATTTTATTTGTTGCCTGTTTATGCTGGTGGAGACCTCTCTTGTGATGATAAACCAAAAGTGTTAATATTTGGCATTCTTGCTTCTTTCTCTCTCTCTTTTTTTTTTTAAATTATGATGGATCTATTTTATCATTACGCACTGTTGTTAACCTTTTACTGAACCTAATTTATACATTAAACTTTATGATCAATAATTCAGGAAAAGTCCTAGGTTATTTTTGATCTTAGATGGAAAACTTTTAGTACTTGTGTTAGTCTGCTCTTGCATTGCTGTAAAGAAATATCTGAGACGGGGTAATTTATAAAGAAAAGAAGTTTAATTGAATCACTGTTCTGCAGTCTGTACAGGAGGCATGGCACTGGCATCTGCTTCTCAGGAGGCCTCCAATAGCTTACAGTCATAAAGGAAGGGGAAGCAGAAGCTTGCACATCAAATGGCAAAAGCAGGAGCAGGCAAGAGTAGAGGGAGCTGCCACACACTTTTAAAGAACAATATCTCATGCGAACTCACTCACTATCATGAGGACAGTTCCAAGAGGATGGTACTAAACCATTCTTGAGAAATCCACCCCCATGATCTAATCTCCTCTCACCATACCCTACCTCCAACATGAAGTGTTGTAATTCAACATGAGATTTGGGTGGGGACACATATCCAAACCATATCAGCACTTAATTATATATAATATGTGGTAAAGAATTTCGTAGTAACGTCATCAGTTTAAGAATAATTATGAAAGTTTCATTTAATTCCTATTTTGCTTCTATTTTTTATTATAGTAGTTAAATGCTATTAAATACTGTCTCTGAATATCTCACAATAAATTTCCACCTTTATTCTGAGATTTTGGTGAATCACATTAAGTAATCTTCAAATGTTGAACAACCATTTCAATCATGGTACAAGATTTACTTGGTTGTGATACATTCATTATCCTTTTTGTAGGTCACTGGACACAATTTACTAATTTTGCATTTATGTACCTGATGTAGTTTGGTCTGTCATTTTTCTTTTTCAGACTGTTTTTCCATGTTTTAGTGTCATGGTTATGTTAACTCATTTAAAAAATTGTAGGAATATTTTATGTTTTTCTATTCTTTAGAAGTGTTTGTGTAAGATGTCTTGGAATTTGGAATAATTAAGTAGTAAGTCATTTGATCCTAGATTTTCTTGGAAATGTTTTAAATAATTAATGACTATAGACTTCTCATTAGAAACTATATAAGCCAAAACAAAAGAGTACATAATTTTTCAAAGGCAACTTCAGAAATAAAATTAAAAGTAAAATAATTTTCCTACTAAGAATTCCATATCCTCCCAAAATTTCTTTCTAAAATAAAGATGAAATTGATGTGTTAAAAGAATCCAAATACAAGAAAAATTTTCACCAGAAACAAAAACCTACATCTGCATTAAATGTTAAAGAAAGTTCTTAATGAAGAAGGAAAGGGACATTAGATTGAAACCTGGAGATATTTATACAAATAGAGATATAGATAAATAGACAATAGATGTAGATACATAAGTATTAAGAATGAGAAAAGTAATAAATGTATGAAGCAATAGACTTTTACTTATTTACCATTTTAAATGTATGATCAGCAATGTATTATAGGATTATAAATATTTAGAAGTACAAGAACAAGAAGAGAGAAACAGAGGTATGCTATTATAAAGTTCTGAAATACACGTGAAGTAGCATTATATTTTTCAAAGCAGAATACAGTAACTATACACATTGTAATCCTAGCACTAAAAATAAAACAAAAAAATATAGTACACAAACCAATAGTGCAGTCAAAATTTTTGTGAAATCGCAGAATTGCACAATAATGGGGTATGGTACCCCCACAACTTAAGAGAGCTACTATCCTGAATTTTGTTATTATTCCCTTGCTTTTTCATATATTGATTTTTGCCTGTTGTGGGATTTTTAAAATTATACTGTATCCTTTCACTGTGAGTACTGATTTTATTCAAATGAGGCTTGTGTTTGTAATTTTAGGTCATTCATTTTATTCATCTATAGTATACTGAATACATAAATAATGTACAATTTATTTATCAATTACACTGTCAGTGAGAATTTAGGTATTTTTGCTTTGTTTTGTTTTGCTCTTTTAAATAAGCCTCAAGTCTCCAGTCAACATTCTTATGTCTCGTTTCATATACACTCAAGAGTTTCTTGGGGTTTTAAACCTAAGGTGAAATTTGTGTGTCTCTTAGTATGCCCGTGTTCAATATTACTAGGTAATTTCAAATTCTTTCCAAAGTATCACATGGCTTTTTATTTATTTATTTATTTTAAAGACAGAGTTTTACTCTATCACCAGGCTGGAGTGTAATGGTAATGATCATATTTCACTGCAGCCTTGAACTCTAGGGCTCAAGTAATCCTCTTCCCTAGCTCTTATTACAGGCGTGTGCTGACATGAATAGTTATTTTTTTCTATTTTTGTGTAGAGACAAGATCTTACTGTGTTACCCAGGCTGGTCTTGAACTAGTGGCCTCAAGAAATCTTCCCACCTTGGGCTTCCAAAATGCTGAAATTACAGGCATGAGCCACTGTGCCCAGCTAACGCTATGTTTTCAAGCTCTATTCTTCTCAATCTTGTAAGAAAGGTTATGTTTTGTTTTAAATTTGTATTTTATGATTACTGATAGGGTAAAACGTATTGATTTGAACATTGATTAACATCTGATTCCCAACAAATGGCAAGGGAGTTTTTGTCATTTGGTAACTTTATTTTAGATACTACTTCAGATAATTATGATCAAAACAAAAATATATGTGGTCTGATATTTTAAATAATATAATTACAGACAAGGAGAAAATTTATAAGGTCTTTATAAAGACTTATGCATCACATATCTCATGTCTTATTCCTGAACGTTGTCATCATGGTATTAGAGGATGGGCCTTTACAGTATATTTATATCTGTTTTTAAAACTCCTAAACATAAATACAGTGTTCTTCGTTGCTGTCTCTATTAGTTTGTTCTCACACTGCTATAAAGAACTACCTGCGACTGGCTAAGTTGTGAAGAAAAGAGGTTTAATTGACTCACAGTTCCATATGCTGTACAGGAAGCATGGATAGGAGACCTCAGGAAACTTAAAATCATGGTGGAAGGTGAAGGGAAAGCAAGCACATCTTACCATGGCAGAGCAGAAGAGAGAGAAAGGGGGAAGAAAAACATACATTTTTAAGCTGTCAGATCTCATGAAAACTCACTCACTATCATGAGAACAGCAAGGAGGAAATCCACCCCTATGATCCAGCCACCTCCCACTAGGCCCCTTCCCTGACACGTGAGAATTACAATTCAACCTGAGATTTGGGTGGGGACACAGAGCCCAACCATATCATAGTCCTGAAAGTTTCAGTCACAAATTTGATGCATTTCTGTTTTTACTTGGAAAAAGAGAAAAGATAGTGGATCAACATTACTTGCTGGTTTTCTTTGGCTTCATAATATATGAAGCAGCTTGAAACAACACAGATTCATTCTCTTCCAGTTTCAGTAGATCTGAAACTCACTATAGCATCAACTGGGTTCTCTGTTCAAGATCTCACCAGACTAAATATGTGGTGTGGTGGTTTCTTCCTCAAACTCCACTTTCTTATATTTTACATGTGGTCTCTTTAATCTTCCAACATCATTGACATATCAAGTCTTTCTCGTGCTTTTAACTTCTCTCCACACTAGCTGAAAAAGTTCTCTGTCTTAAGGTTTCAGGTGATTATATTAAATTCACCTAAATAGTTTATTTTTGGCTATTTAATGTGATTATGAAGGTTACACAAGATGGTTCTACCCACTATTAATCTGTTAATCTAATTAATGTGGTTCTGCTAGATTAATTATTGGATTAATACCATTAATGGATGCGAAAACATTATGTTGAGAAAAATGTTTATGCATATATGAATTGAGAAAGAACTTACCTACATAATATAATTACATATATGGTACAGAAAAGGCAACTTGTTCACAAAGTAAACTTCCTTCCTTCCCCACCCCATCTGACCTAATATAATCCCTGAATTCTCTCCACTTGGCCTCTAGGACATTTATTTATTCACTTGTTTATCAAGTATAAACCACACTGCATATCATAAATAATATCAGTAAGAAAACTAATATCATTTTAAAGGTTGCACTGGGAAACACAAACATTAGCTAGCTGTCTAAGCTATCCAGGTCTGTTAGCTGGACTAACCTACTTGAAGTATGACCTTATAGTTTCAATTTCCACCTAGCATGCAACAAGGAAAGCTTCATTTTAACAAAAAGTACAAACCAAGGTTAAATTTTCTGCATCGAAAACCACGGTCCTTAGTAATTAGTAACCTTATACAACAAAAGATAACTCCAAGTACGGATTTCTTGCTTGGTGGAAGTGGTATGTTCTCGAATGTAATGGAAGAATGGCAAAATAAGATGTTTGAGATTAAATCTTAGTTACTTCACATTTCTCTCATGTGACAGCTCTACTTATAATAATTTATAAACACAAGCATTCTTATTGATTAACAAGTGTGAGAAATAAAGAATTTTAAAACTGAAAACTGAGAACCTGGATAGTTCTATAAGGCTCTTTAAAAACAAGTCTTAACTGCTATATTTTTATGCAAAGTATTTAATAATTTTCAGTTTATAGTTCATACATTTTAGTTTCTAATTACTTAGCCTTTTCATGCTTGGGATAAACCTCAATTAAGTGTTAATAAATATTAGTTTGCTAATATTAGTTAATATTAGTTTAGTTATGAAGAATTCATGCATGAATACCACAAATAGACCTTAATTTATTTTCATTACATAATTTTAAAATTATTTCAAGACTTACATGTAGCCTATAAAAATCATTTTAAAAATTCACATGGCTTAGGAAATGTAAATATATTTATAATGCAATTACTAGTTAATTTTTTTTTTACATTTTAGTTCTTGAAGGACTTAGGTTGAAACAGTAAGTTCTCCTAATGTTGCAAGTATAACTTCCAAGTTACTTCTTCTTGCTAGATTAATAAAATTTGTTTATGTTTGTGTGACAAAGAATTAATCATTTACTGATAAGAACATGAAAACATAAACCATAGACTGAGAGAAATTACTTGCAAGTCATATGTCTAATAAAGCACTTATATCTTGAGCATATAAAAACTGCTGTAACTATAACTCAATATCAACAAGAAAATTCATTTAAAAAACACATTTAAAGAGAAACTTCTTCAAAGAAGATATAAAATGGGCAGTAAGCACACGTTGAGATGCTCAATATAATTAGTTGTTTGAGGGATACAAATTAGGTTGGTGCAAAAGCAACTGAAGTTTTTGCGTTGTTGAAATTTGTTGCTTGATATTGGAATACATTATTAAATAAATGTGGTTATGTTATATATCATTCCAATGTGCATTTCTCACTTTACGTTTTTTTTTGCTAATGAATTCTTGCTGTTTATTTTACATTTATTTTAGACTTTGGAAATAATGCTAGACAAAAAGCAGATTTAAGCAATTTTCTTATTTGGGTATAAAATGGATTGTAAGGCAGCAGAGACAACTCACAACATCAAGAACACATTTGCCTAGGAAATGCTAATAATGTACAGTGCAGTGGTGGTTCAAGAAGTTTTGCATAGGAGATGACAGCCTTGAAGATGAGAAGCGCAATTGTCAGCCATCAGAAGTTGACAATAACCAACTGAAAGCAATCACTGAAGTTGATCCTCTTAAAACTGCATGAGAAATTGCCTAAGAACTCAACATCAGTCATTCTACAGTTGTTAGGCATTTCAAGCAAATTGGAAAGGTGAAAAACCTCGATAAGTGGGTGCCTCAGGAACTCACAGAAAATCAAAAAAATCGTGGTTTTGAAATGTCTTCTCTTATTCTACGCAACAATGACGAAGCATTTCTCAATTGGATTGTGATGTGTAATGAAAAGTGGATTTTATGTGACAACCAGAACAACCAGGGATCATCAGCTCAGAGGTTGGCCCAAGAAAACACTCCAAAGCACTACTCAAAGCCAAATTTGCACCCAAAAAAGGTCGTAGTCACTATTTGGTGGTCTGCTGCTGGTCTCGTCCACTACAGCTTTCTGAATCCCGGTGAAACCATTACATCTGAGAAGTTTGTTCAGCACAATGAGATGCACAGAAAACTGCAACACCTGCACCCGCCACTGGTCAACAGAGGGGGCCCATTCTTTTCCACGACAATGCCTGACCACACAGCATACAACCAAGACTTCAAAAGTTGAACAAATTAGGCTACAAAGTTTTGCCTCATCTGCTGTATTCACCTGACCTCTCGCGAACCGACTACCACTTCTTCAAGCATCTTGGCAATTTTTGCAGAGTAAACGCTTCCACAAGCAGCAGCATGCAGAAAATGCTTTCCAAGAGTTTGTCAAATCCTGAAACACAGAATTTTACACTAGAAGAATAAACAAATTTATTTTTGTTGGCAAAAAATGTGTAGATTGTAATGGTTCTTATTTTGCTTAATAAAAATATGCTTGAGCCTAATTATAATGATTTAAAATTCACAGTCCCAAACTAAAAATTCCCTGCTACTTTCCACCCCCTGTGATGTCTATAATTAAAAAAATAGACAATGAGAAGCGTTGGTGAGGATATGGGGAGATTGAAGCCCTTTGATGTTGCTACTCATTATGTAAATTGATGCAACCATTTCAGAAAATACTTTGGCAGCTACTTAAAGAGTTGAAAATTTACCATACAGCCTACCAATTCCACTCTTGGGCATTTAAAATATATAATCTATATAATTAAAAATATATATGACAAATTATAAAAATGTATAAATATATAATAAAAAGTATATTATAATATATAATAAAATATATAAATATATAATATTTAATATAAAATTTTATACAACAAAATATATTGTATAAAATTTTTATATAATTTTATATATTATAAAATATATATTATATATAAATATAAAATAAAAATTTAAAATATATATTATATATAGTTTTAGTGTTTTCTAGATGTTGAACAATTTCATTTTTATATTTATCTCTGATCCATTTTTTTAAAAATTGCACTTTAATTTCTGGGATATATCTGCAGAATGTGCAGGTTTGTTACATAGGTATACACACGCTAGGGTGGTTTGCTGCACCTACCAACCTGTCACCTACATTAGGTATTTCTCCTAATGCTATCCCTCCTTTATCCCACCTAGTCCTTGACAGGCCCTGATGTGTGATGTTCCTTTTTCTGTGTCCATATGTTCTCATTGTTCAACTCTCACTTATGAGTGAGAACATGTGTGTTTTTATTAATACAACTCTACTGTTGTATTAAAAAGCTAGTTCTTTACTTGTAATAAGTGCATCTTATAGATGGAAATTGTACTTTATTATAGAAAGTTACTTTTTAAAATATCGAAGCAATTTCTCTCATGTTCAGTTGGGAAGCTGGTGCTTCAGATTTTCCATATTTTGGGTCTTTGGTTAAATCCTCTTATTTGGCAAACCTATAGGATTTAATCAGGAAAAAACAATTTCCTCAAACACCAGCATCACCAGATGACAATGATATGAACTACACTTTCTTTAAATATAATTTAATTATTTTTTTCATGAGAAACAAAGTTTTTTGCTCTGTATTTTGGGCGATTAGCTGAGAAGACTACTGTTTGTCATGCCCATTAGATATTCTTTTGAAGTTCTGGTCCCAGAGATCATGTGTGTATGTACGTGGCATACAAATAAGAGTTATTAATCGTGCTAGAATCTGATATAGGTGATAATATTTCTTTTCATACATAGTACATAGCATATTATATTATAAAAATATGTCTTACAATTTAAGTCAAACAGAATTCTGGAGATAGGTAACCTTGCTAAAGCTCACAATCTTTTTTTAATTTAAAAAATGTTCATTCTATGAACATTTTAAAAACTAACTTTCACAATGAACTTTTTAATAGCTTTCTCTAGGTTCCATATTGCATTTTTATAACTATTTTATTTACTTGCATACTATAATATAATATAATCAGAAATTTAAATTTCAGGTCCATGAACCTAAATAATTTGTAAAAGTTTAACAACAAATTTAATTTCCTATGTACAACAAATCTATTAGGATCAAGAAGACAAGTTGTAATTCATATTTACAAATTCAGTTACCTTTCTGAGAAAACAAAAATAAAAATTCATGCAACAGCTCTTATTGAGCAACAGTCTTTGGGCATCATCTATGTGCCAATCCCACTCCTGCGTATTGGGGTTACAATTATTTCCCTTGTTTCAGTCCACCTGGACATAAGAGGATTCAAGCAATTGTGTTTAATGTACAACCTTCAACTTCCAGCTGGCTTTTTACGTTTTCAATCAAACTTTGTTTTCTCTTGATATTCTAGATAGCATTACTTGTCAGAAATTTAAACAACATATACTTGGGAACATACTAAAGGTCATTTAATTTAATTCTTTATAATGAGTTAATCACTAACATTTTTGCTTGCTGGTTATAGTGCCAATTCTAAAATATATTACATTTTACATTCAGAATACAAATCTCTTACCACCCTTATACTGTACAGTGCATTCTAGATTTTAATAATTAGATAAAGCTAATACAATTTGAAATTACTTAAAATTAAAAGGCAATGACAGCAGGAAAGTGCAAATTGACTATGTAAAGAATATTGAAAATACTTATTGGAGTAAAGCTCTTAAATAAATTATGAGCTAGAAATATATTAAGCTTTTTGAAAACATAATTACAGTTTCATCTTACTGTAGTTTGGTTTCCTCCTAAAACAGCTTTGAATACAAATAGGTTTGAATAAAACAAAGTCATCATAATCAAACATGTAATGGTTATATTTATGTATGGGACAATGTCTTGGTTTCATGGAATACTGAATAAATAAATAATGTTTACCTTTCAATGCAGAAAGAACTAAACATAGTGAAAACATACGTAATATTTAATTAAGCTGAAAGAAAACTTTACCAACATAACTTGCTTTTCTCCGTTTACTTAATGTATAATATTTTCTAATCAAACCATAAAGTGAAGTTTCTTCACTTTATCAAGAACCTTGTTCAGTTGTTTAGTTTATTTCTGCTTTTATTGCTTGGCCTTAGGCCTATTTCTAAAATGCTTTTTTAAATTAATAAAAAATTGTTTTTCTATATTATAGTTTTTCATTCTAGTTGCTTTTTTGGATTGCTCTTTAACAAAGTATACCGTATTATCCCAGTCTATAGAATTTTTTTTCTAGTTTGCTCTGTTGAGAGTTGTGAAATTCGTTGTAGGAGCAATTACACCAGCCACAAGGTCCTGAAACTTCAGAAAATGTCAGAAAACCTAATTAATCCAATTTAGGGGCTCCTTAAAAGAAATCACCTTATTTGGCTTAAAATTTTGTGAAGATATGAAGAGTTGACAATAGACAAAGAGACAATGTGAAAAGTGTGCAGACCCTATATGGAGATGCACCCAATAGCAACCCAATAAGATTTTCATGTGTTCTGTGGTGTCAACTGATCAGAAATAAATCAAAATGTGTGAGAAAATATTTACAAAATCACATTTCGACAAACAATATTATCCATTAATCTATTTATGTGTTTTTCTTGAGAACAATGGATCAGAAATACAAGAGATGTGGGAATATTCTTATTCAGAATACCTTTTCAGCAAACTGGAACAATTTAAAGTTTTCTCTCCTTTGTTTTCTTCAAATAATTTGGAAATAACTATAATTGTTACAGATAGTACATTACATCAAAATAGGAGTATATTTGATGGAAAAATCTATTTCTATTTATTATAGATTTGTTATGGCCCTGGAGGAAGTTATCACCTCATGTCAAGTTTTTCTCTTCCCACTACTTGCTCCTTTTCTTGGTAAAAGGAATGAATGAGTTATCTGCTTGCCAGTGAGCAGAGGCCAACATCCCCTGAGCCAGGCAAATAGGGGAATACTTAACTTATTGAGCACTATAAAACGTAGATAACATAGTCTATAGGTGCTGTGTCTCTCTTTTCCTTCTTTCTTGTTTAATGGATTGTAAGAAGGGATCAGACTGGCCCTTGATTTCCTCTATTGGTTAATAAATAAGCATGCTTTGGCAAGCCATTTTTTTTCTCCCAGGTTCTCTGGTTATACTAAATTGACAAATCAGTGTTTAGTAGATCCCTGGACTAAGTTTGGCTATACAGCAAGACAGCTTTGCTAGTATTAAAGATGATAAAATATTTTGATCCAATGTTAATACCTTGTTCTCAATTATTTACAAATGCTAAGTGTATAAATAATTAGTAACCCTAAACAAAGACAATTTAAGAAAGCTTTTGCCAGAACATTCCAAATCATTCTAGATACCTGACTAAGAATATTTAATAAAAATTTTCAAAAAAGTAGATGTACTGATGGGTTATAATTTATAGCCTGGCATGAATTATGCATTTTTTCAAAATTTAGTAGAGTTCATTTTGAGCCTCAGTGTTCAAAATATTTGGCTGCAGATCAGCATTTTCCATTTGTCATATGTTGTTCAGTGCTCAAACTTACCTCCCTCCACAACCCCCCATCAGAACGATAAAGTGGAAAAATATGCTAACACATTTGTGGAGTGCAGTGAACAAAGTATAGTCATATTTAAATATTTTTACAACTTTTGATAAGTCAGAAATAATTTCAAAATAAAAGGTTTTAAGAAATACACATATTTTGGATTCATAGCAGCCATGATGACTTTACCTGATACCTGCTACACTGATGTTTTCAAGATGAGAAGAGATAATTACAATGTTTAAAGTTGAACTAAAAAAATTTTTAAATTAAAAATAAAATAAAAATAAAAAATAGACAAAACCAAAAAGCAAAAAAGAAAATATAATTACAAATATTTCTTATTAAATACGAACAGCAGTAATTTATATTTTGAAGGTTTCTAGTATATTGTTGGAGGTTATTTGGAGAGCTTTGTGATCCAAATAACTTTTAATGAAAAACTAGTTTTGGTGAATTTGTATTTTGAATAATTTAATATTTACATTCTCTTAGAGAAGTCATTATTTTATAAGGTGAGATTCTGTGTTTCACTTTTTGAATTGGAATATTTGAGTAGATACAAAGTTATGTAGAATCACACCAGAAGTTGTTGCGCAAACCAACAATTGAGTTGATATATTTTATTTAAAATATCCTATTTTCTATATCGTGATGGAGTAGATAAACTGAATAATCATGGAGGTCCAGAAACCAAAGATTAATGCCTTTATACAGTCAGCAGCAATTTATTATGAATCCAGTATCTTTCAACTCTGATACTGTTATTTGTGATGTGACTACACTCCTAGAATGGAAATTTGAAAGATAAATTACAAAATGTCTGAAAGATAGTAAAATCAATAGAGAAGGCTTTTGCTTTTGGGTTCATTGTTTGTTTTTAATCAGAGTCAATTATCTTGTAGTGCTTTTTTTGCCATTTATCTCTTCTCACTTTGAAAACATCAGCATAGCAGGTAAACTCACCATGGTTGCTATGAATCAAAAATGTATGTATTGTTTAAACATTTTATTTTAAAATGATTCTGACTTATTTTTTGGTTCATTGCTTGTTTTTAATCAGAGTCAATTATCTTATAGTGCTCTTTTTGCCCTAGAGGGGTAGTGTCATTTGATTATGTTACAATAAACCATGATTTCTCATAGCCTTTTTGTTTTTATGCCCAGTGATAGGGTTGGATTAAGCCATCAGTTATTTTTCACTTATGTAACTTCCTGATTTTCTGAATGTTCTACAGAATTTAACTGAAAATAGCATATTTGTGTTCTTTGAAATAAAGTATATTCCACATAAATATTCTTAATTTTTAAAACATATGGCATTTTCTAGGATAATATCCAAGGCATAGTTTCTCCAAGCCCTCTGGTGTTTGCAATTTTATAATCTTGCAATAAGTATATTATATAACATACATATTTAAAATGAAATAAATGGAAAAATATTGTATACTTTCACTACATAAATAATTCTTATTTCATAAATAATGAGACAGCACCAGTAGTAGTCTCCTGTGAATTTTTGAGTTGAATTACTGACTTAGCAGTGTGTAATAAGTCTAGTTAATATTATAAATATGTCTAATGTTTATAATGAGTATTATATATGAGTATTTGATACAACTGTATCTTTGTCATTTTCCTTGGTAAACAGAAATACACACACAACTCAGAATAAGTAGTATTATGAAATCATTGATTTCTAGATGAAGTTAAAATAATTTATTACATTCTGCTTTCAGTTATTTGAGTTATGAGTACGTAAATCTCATTCAGATTAGAAGACATTTTGGATAAAAATTTCTTTCTTAGAAGTTATGAACATGCTTTATATGATGCAGATAAAGTACTTAACGTATCTGTAACAGAGAAAGTACCCAATAAATAAGTCAATATTTATTATTTCTATCTAATTACAAGTGAAACTTTAAATATTAGACTGTCTTCAGAAAAATCTTACATTTTCTCATCTCTCATTTTCCTATATTTATCTACATTTCTCTGTTTTTCTTTCAGGAAAATCTTTCATTTTCTCAACTCTCATTTCTATATTTATCTACGTTTCTCTGCTATGAATGTACAAGCATTCTTGTACAAGCATTCTTGTACATTCATAGCAGAGAAACGCAGATAAATGTTAAGTAGTCAATGAATATAGTTGTAATTTAAATCCCACAGTCTAAACTTTACGTTAACATTTTGCAAGAAGAAATAAATGCTTATCCTCAAAAGAAAACACTAGACATCCTCTGTTTGAGAAGTAAACATATAGATTTTAAAATATTAATTAACAGACTGTTTTCTGAGCAGCTTTATGTTTACAATAACATTGGACAGCAAGTGTGGAGTTTCTATATACTTCCTTCTTCATCATCCCTGCCCAGTTTCCTCAATTACTAACCCTTTTCCCTTTTAGAAAAAAAAAAAAAGTGGATCTTGCTGGCCGTGCTCATTTAATTTTACATAAACACACTCTTTAAGACTGAAGTAAATCTGACTGATTTTCAATGTGAAAATAAAATATAAAAACTATTTTTGAAGTAATTTCTGAACAGAACTAACATCAAAATTGTCTGAATCATCAGAAGTGTCTATTTCATAAAATTGAATTAAGCAAATGAATCTTCAGCCAACAACTCTTGGAGAATGATGTGAACATCATGGGTAGAAATGCTATGTTTTCTAGGATGTGACATTTTCCACGATCAAGAATTACTATATTTTGTAAATAGAAACATACCACTAAAAACAAAATGCAATAAGTAGAATGACATAGAATGATATATTTTGTTTTGAAAGTGTCTGTAATAGAAGGACGTGAAATAATAACAAAAGTGAGATATTGCGTGAATATTTCTTGGAGTAAACATTGCAGCTGCAAGCGCCCTGGCAAGTATTCTCAGGGCAAATGGGAAAAGGGTTAACATCTTGCATTGGTGTGGTACATTTTTTATAACTGATGGTCCAATATTAATGTATTGTTATTAACTAAAATTCATAGTTTATATTAAGTTTCACTCATTATGCTGCATGGTTTTTGGATTTTGACTAATTCATAATATCATGTATTCACCATTACAGTATCCAAACAAAACATTTTGCTGCCCTATATATTCTGATTTTTATTCAGTTCTTAGTGCCTTATTCTGTAAAATCAACTGGGTCTTACTGTTGGTCCAAAAAATATGTCTTTTTCATTTTTGAAATTCTCAAATAGGTAGAACTTCTGTCTACTGAGGCTCATCCATACTCACTATAGTTACATGACAGCAGCATATACCTGTAATTTTTCACAGTATTACACTGAAAGATTTATAGGTATATAGATCAGTAAAAATGTGTGTGAAGGAGATATTGTACTTCTGAATATTAAGGAAACACTAATAACCAAAGTTAGATTAAACAATGAATTTCATTAAAACAATTTCATAAAATCATTAACACTTTCATTATAACCGTAAAAACATTATCTACTATTTATTAAAGAATTAATATTTTCCACTGACTCTGGTAAGTATTATATAGATAATTTGTAAAACTCTCACAATCCTGGAGCATGGGTTTCCAAAATTTAACGATTAGAAAATATTTTTTTTCGATTATAGTGCTCATAAAGTTAAATATTTCATCCAAAGACAGAAAAACCAAAAATCAAATTGAAATATATCTGATTCTAAGGCCTCTGAACTTTGCATTATATCATGCAACCTGGGAAAATCATATTTATATAAATAGGTGAAAAAGAAGAGGTGGAAGAGGAAAAGGAGAAGAAGGGAGAGAGCAATAAAATATAGAGGAAAAATCAAAAGAGGAAGAAAAGGACAAAGAAGAGAAAAAAAGAGGAGGAGGGAGAGGAAGGAGAGAAAGAAGTCCCGTAATACACACTGATTATACCTATATTTCAGAAAGAAAACCTTTAACTTTGTCTGAATTTATAAAAAGATATCTAAATCCATAACATTTTTTATGAGTATACTACTCATTTGCATTGGCTGTAAAAATTACCCCTGAGTACCTATGCAGTCTGTTGAGTTTCCTGCAACATAATGTAAGTAGGCTGCATGACAAACCAGAATTCAGCAATTCCTCTCAGAAATACTGGCTTTTAGCTTTTATTTTATAAAGAGGTGGAGGGAGAGGAGATGGAGAGAGAGACAGAGAGAGAGAGAGAGGGGGGATCTTTAAAATATGAAATGGCATTTTCACATTTTTAAAAATGTTAGGACCTAATCCTTCCTTTTCCCTCCCTTACTGAGCCCTCTTGTGGTAAGTATCTGTAAGTTGTCCCTTTGGGACAGCTTTTTAAAGGCTTTCAAATATTTGTTTTTCTGCATGCGTCACACTGCATTTTATAATTTAAATTATGTTTATTTTTTTTTTTGAAACAGAGTCTCGATGTGTCGCCCGGGCTGGAGTGCAGTGGTGTGTTCTCTGCTCACTGCAACCTCCGCCTCCCGGGCTCAAGCAATTCTCCTGCCTAAGGCTCCTAAGTAGCTGAGATTACAGGCTTGCACCACTACACCTGGCTCACTTTTGTATTTTTAGTAGAGACAGGGTTTTGCCATGTTGGCCAGGCTGGTCTCAAACTCCTGGCCTCAGGAGATTTGCCCGCCTCAGCCTCCCAAAGTGCTAGGATTACAGGCATGAGCCACCGCTCCCGGCCTTATCTTTTACATATATAAATATACCTGGCATTTTTAAATATATGTGGTGCTTCTCTTGTTGAAATTCACATATATGCATCTGTGTATCTGTATACATACACACACACATACATATATACACACAATTTTAATTTAGTATTAATTATCTATGAAAAGAAAAATACCTTTGAAAAGTGTTAAGGACCTAAGATAGTCAGCTAAAATACAAGTGTAAATCAGGTATGTTTGGCCAGAATTTATAGCAGGATAATGATTTTCTTCAACGTTGTATTTTTTGTGTTGTTATCAGTGGTTTCTTAACAGATGTCAAAAGCATCACAGCCAACTTCATAGTAGAATTTATAGAATGGCCTGGGGAAATTTTCCTCTTAGCAAACATAAAGACTGAAAGAACCACCATAGCAAATGAGAAAAAAAAATAGATTGTTAAGTATATCCTTTGCTAGCAAGTAGATCTAATATCTTTGAAAGTTCCTTGACTCCTTCTCCTTCTTCCCTTTCCATTTCTCCTGCTGGGTTCCGTTTCCAATGCAACTTGTTTATAAATGCCAATACCTTTAATTTTATTACTCATTGCTAAAGATTTTAAATTATTCTCTTGAAATATTTTAAAACTGAGAAACTATGATCTCTAGGGGAAAAATTTTGCTACTCAAGAAGCTGGTACGATTCATGCATTTATCAAATGTATTTTAGTTAAGAATTTGGCACTGTCCATGGTCTTCCTATAAGGCATACAATATGAGAAGGCAGAGAAATATGAAATAGAATAGAAAAATGAAATGTTAAAGTTTATTGCACAAAGTAAGTTTAAATATTGTTTTCTGGAATTTTATTTTAGCTGTGTCTATGTGGGTACATATGCACGTATTATGGGTCACAATAAAAAAAATTTACTACAGGTCATTCTGAAAATATACCCTAAGTATATAATAATACTGCTCCACTTCAGACAAAAAGCAGAGTAGTGACTTAAATAGCTAACATTAGTAGTCAAGATTAGAATGGCTCATAGACATGGTATAGCAGCTGACAATTATCATACTCTTCAGGATTATTCAAAATCTGTAGTTTCCCTTTGAATATGAAATGCATCCCTGTTTGATAGTGCATGTCTTTCCTGTTGGTGGCACTGTGCACATAGGACTTATGAAAAACTTATGGGAAAGACTTCTTCATTTATAGCTATAAATTCACCATTTGAATAATTCCTGTCTTTTTAAAAATTCCAGAGCAGCACTTTACACTTCTCAGAACCATGATATTTCAATCTTTTCTAAAATAAATTTCTGTGCTATCCCTTACCTAATACTCAGTGGAAATATGGGGGTTCTTATGAATTCAGCTGAACTACATGTATAAACTACTGAAACTTGTTTGCCTAACTTCTTATCAAATTTTTGGTGAAAAATAGTCATTGTTCTGTATTTTAGACTTCCATGGCATGGTCTATAATAACAGTTTAAAAGTGGCAAAAATCCTTAAAAGCAGTGAAGAAACATCAATTTTGTGATCTACTTATGTGCTTCATCAATTTCTTGCTATTGTTTTATACTCACTTTTTTCTAACAAGGAAACTGTATACTGAAAAAGAATTGGGAGCTGTCAAGAAAATATTAGAAGATGTTTTCTAGAATCTCAATTAAGGTCTGTGAAAGAATATGTAGCCCTCCAGTTAGATTTAACAGGATAAAATGAATTGATCTGGTGCAGCTAATTCAGAAAATGGTGAAATATTGGGATTCAAGTAAAAAAGATATAAGCATTTATGTAATATGAGAGGTGGCCTTAAGCAGACACTACCCCAAAATGAAGTTTATGTTTGTTTATTCAGTACTCATTACAAATGATGTTGGTTATGAATTTTTGCTGTTGGATCTTAAAAGAATAATACAAATATCTACATAAAATATCAATAATGTATTAGTTACATGAACTGAAGAGCAAATTAGCAGATTTAAGAGAGTATCAGATTCTTCAATCTGTGTGTGAGCACTGCAGTTTATCTCCTTTATAGAATAATTTTTTATTATTCTTTCCTTAATCATTTCAATGTATATTAAAAAAATTTAAAAATTTTCTTTGGCTTTTAGCAAAATCAGTTGGCTCACATGAACAATATTTTTCAACAACTGAGTTACTTTAAATGCAAAGAAAAGAAACTCCCACTTAAAATCTGCTCGTTTCAGCAAGGCAAATGAGCAGCACAGATAAAATCTAAAGCACATGCCAAAAAAAAAAAAAAAAAATCAGATTCTACTGTGTTCTACCAAAGCTCTTCTTCACAGTTCTTTGAAATAATTAAACCCCTATTCTTGCTGATATCAAGGTTACCAAATTAAAAATAATCAATACTTAGTGGCATACCTATATTTAATTATGCATTATTCTATTTTCTAGAGTGTAATTGTTATGGACGGAATGGTTATGTTTCCCCAAAATTTATATATTGAAATCTAATCTCTAATGTGATAGTATTTGGAGGTGATGAGGTAATTAGGTCGTGAGGATGGAGCTTTTGTGAACGGGTTCCCTTAGTCCAGAAAGCTATCTCTCTTTCCAGATTGTGAGGACAGAGTAGGCAGTCTACAATCTGGAAGAGAGTCTTCACCAAAATCAACCAGGCAGATACCCTCATGTTGAACTTTCACCCTCTGGAACTGTGAGAAATAAATTTCTGTTGTTTATAA
>CAUYLG010071348.1:0-24870 GCA_963573385.1 Cacajao melanocephalus | reverse complement strand
TTGTTATTTTCATCCCTTATTCCTTCCTGTCTCCATTGTTAAGCACAATTATTGGCATAAAAGAGATTTTTAATACCCATTTTTAGACTGCATTCTAGCCTGGGCAATAGAACAAGAATCCTGTTCTCTCTCCCTCTTTCTTTCTCTCTTACATTCTTTTTTTCCCCTCTTTCTTTCAGTCTTCCTTTCTTTTCTCTTTTTCTTTCTTTTAAAAAAAAATACATATAAATGTTTTAAATTTCGGTGAATTCCAAAATTTGTCTTTTCCTCTGTCGCTTACGCTTTTGAAGTTGTAGCTAGGAAACCACCAAGCTCGTGGTCTTAATGATTCACTTTTGTTTTCTTCTTAAGGTTTTATAGTTTTGGCTCTTACATTTAGGTCTTTCATACATTTCAGCTAATTTTTTTAGAAATGGTATGAACCTACTGGTGAATTTGAGTAATGCTGATGAATAAAACAAGCAATGCAGTGAAACATGTGAATGAGATCTGAAAAATGGAATGAAGTCCAGCCCTTACTAATATCATACCAATCCCAAATTAAGTATGAAAATGTACTTTTTGTGCAGTAAAGTCTGTAGCACTTCAATTTTCACTAACAGCTTAAGTAGTCTAAGAATGACACAAACCAGAACCTGCATTACTTCCAATTTATTCAACAATCATTAAAAGGGACAGAAAAAGTCTCCAGTATTATATGTGGATAACAAATACAACTTACTATAATAAACTTATTTGATGGAACAACTCAGTTTTAGCCATTAAAACTTAAACTATAAAAACTCACCTCTGTCGAATTCCATGTTATTTCAAATATACTCTAGACC
This sequence comes from Cacajao melanocephalus, assembly GCA_963573385.1. Classification (NCBI taxonomy): domain Eukaryota; kingdom Metazoa; phylum Chordata; class Mammalia; order Primates; family Pitheciidae; genus Cacajao; species Cacajao melanocephalus. The sequence goes on along the minus strand of CAUYLG010071348.1, from coordinate 24,043 downwards.
ATAAATATTAAGTAAAAAAAAAAAATACAAACTTTACATTATTCTTCACAAATTGCCTTTTAAAAACTTTCAATAACGGCAAAATGTAACTTTTTTCAACACTAAAATACTTAAGTTCTGGAAAAGCCTCTATATTCACAGTCTACTGATACTGTTACAAGCAAAGTTAAAAAAAATTGCCAAGAATTCACAATGCCACCTTACCTGCTTGCACTTCTAGAACGTCTGGCTGTGCTGTAACTTTTTGGTGGTGTTTTTGAACGTTTCTTTTCTTTATCTTCTTTCTTTTTGTCTCTAACAAATGAACACAATTTATAAATGTATTAAAAGACACACCTAATGTCAATTTATATAGCACTATAAATAAACACAAAAATATCAGAGCTAATCCCATTCTTAAAAGCATAAATGTTATTCTGACAGAAACGGTTTTAGAAATAATTCTTCATGTGGCATATCTGAAAGTACAATTACTTCTTTTAAAATCTTGTTTTCTTAGATTTTCTCCCCAGTAGACTAAGGTAGACTATGGGTGAGAAGATAACTAGGATGTTGGTTTGAAATACGTTTGGTAAACAATAGGTTTAATTGTCTCCAGGCTCCTCAAGACTCCTTTTTCTTCATTTTTTCCCCTTCTCTGGTCATCCTCAGTTCCATCAGTTCTCTTTTCAATCTTCATCATTGGTTCCCTGTTTATTTAAATCTTTATTATCTAATTCCTAGATTACTAGAACAGTACCCCTGAGTTATGCCTTCCATAAAGATTCTGTACTGTCAGAAATCTTTTAAAGTACAAACCTGAAAATATTAATTCCCTGTTTACCATTTTCAACCCATACCAGCTGCCTCCAGGATCAAGTGCATGGTGTGAACAACAAAGCCTTCCATGATTGGCCTCACTATATTTTTCTGACCTCATTTGCCAGTCCTATTACACCAAAATGTTGTTATTTCAAGAAACATCATTCTCTACCTGAAACCATGCCCCAACTGACTCTAGTCAAATCTTTCAGAATTTAATACTCAAGAATCATTCTCAATTAAATCTCTTCCAACACCAGCAAGTGGCAATCATCTAAATGTTCTTCCCCTCCAATTAAATCCATCACTCCTCTCCTAGTAATCAGTAAGTCCTTAAAGAAATGCTAAATTCCGTTGTATAAATGTTCCATTCATCCACCTTGTTTGCTTTGCAGTATATAAGGACTAAAAGCCCCATTACTATGGGTTTAACACTGATAGTAAAGCTACTACCCCCAATCTTCTGTTCTCACTAGTTGAGTTTTATGCTTACCAAGAATAAGTTACGTTGGGTCCCCAGCGTAATGACATGATTTAACTAAATATATAAATGAATAATGCCAAATATAGAGCTGATTCTAGAAAATTAAGATAAATATTTCAGCAAGATATAAAGAGCAGTTGCTAAAAAAAAACTAAGTGCTGTGAAATTATACGCCTCACAACTATAAATGATTGGGGGTATACTAATGTAAAAGTGTTTGGCTCTACACAAAAAGACTGGTTTTTGAATGTATTATTTAGATGAAAATAAAATGTTAAGGTGTTTCTTTTTTTCATACATCCTCACTTTAACTCTCCATTGCTCTCAAATTATGGTAGCAGATCCTCTAGTACAGTTCAGTGACTGGCTGGCATATAGTTATCCTTATTAAATGTTATAAAGTTGCTGATAATGAGACATGACAATGAAGCACGGTTAGGTGCCTTAAACTCTGGTATACCATGAGGGATGGTTGGTAGCATTAAATCCTTAGAAGTAGTTGAGTTGAAAATAAAAGAAGGTAGCAGGACAGTTAACAATTTTTACTACGAAGGAATTTTACTTAGGCCCTCAGCTGTAAGCTAAAGTTTCAGTTTACAAACAAGCACCAGAAAACAAATATCAGCCTCTTCAAATTCAAATATTAACAGTTTCTTCCTGTCTAGCTCTATTTCTCGGCTCCCTACCCCAACAACCTCTTTTGAGACTACTACGTAGCACAGTACTGGGGGGTCTTGGGAACCCTAAAATCCGCCTTCTCACCCAGTGCTATACCTCGTTTTTGATGTGCTCCTTGACCTTCTACCTCTCTCTCTGGAATGAGATCTTCTCCGTCTTGGGCTTTTGGATCGTCGCCGACTCCTAGACTTAGAATGTGATCGCCGTCTTGATCTGCTTCTTGACCGCCTAATAATGTAAAAGGAAGCCAATACATGGATATAAATGTAAACAGACTACAAATATTTCGCCTAGTATCAGACAAAAAATTCAGACATAGGGACTAAACAATTAAGTGGGGATAATTCCCTTCCAGTTGCTACTACTATTTATTTAGTCCAAAGAACAAATAATTTCAACAGAAATTAGTAATACCTTTTAACACTTAGAATTCTTCACCTTTTAATGATTTGCTCAACCTGTCAGATGGGTTGTTCTATGCCCACTGTACTTACAACTCCAAGGTTAAAAATACTACTAGATAATAAAGAATACAAATATGACTTATTTGCATCATCTTATACAATTATATAGCATTTTGGCACGTATTTCTTACTTGATTCCTCACTAGTGCAGCTTAAACCTTCTTCATTATAAATAAAATACTTCTATCATGCTATATATAAACTATGAATTGGTCTCTTAAGTCCATGAAGTAAATGCCACTATTATTCCTATTTTATAAATAGAAACCACTTATTGTGTTGTCATCTCCTATTTCTAATTTTTCTCTAAAAACAAATTCTACTCCTTTAATCCACAATTTAGGAAACTCCAGGCAATGCAGACCTTTTATAGATATATACAATTTTTATAAACTGCCTCCTTTACTCTCATTTTCCCCTGACATACCTATTTCTCTACTCCCCTCACCAAGCTTCCATCCAGTGTGTCCTGACCTGGCTCTTTTAGGACATACGAAGCACATTTAACCTTCAGATATCGTCATCCTCCTTACTGCATTAAAACACTCATTCTCCTCTATTTTTTTTTTTAAGTTACTGGGTTTCGCCATGTTGCCCAGGCTGGTCTTGCACTCCTGGGCTCAAGCCATCAGCCTACCTTGGGATCCCAGAGTTGAGATTATAGGCATGAGCCAACACACCCAGCCCATTCTATTTTAAAACTTAAGTTGCAATCCTTTGCTTAGTCTTGATCACTAATCTTTTGTGACCATTCAACTTCTTTCTGTGTAACATTTCAAGTATAGTCTTTATAAGCCAGGTAAAACGTTTAGAATATTATCTAACCCCTCTGACCTTGTTACTTCAGCAGTCGAGGATAATAACACCTCCGTCACCAAACCGTTGTAAAGATTAAATGCAGCTTATAGAGTCTAGCTTGGTACCTTATTGTAGACACACACAAGTTATCCTTGAGTAACATGAGCTTTAATGGCATGGGTCCACTTACATATTTTTTTTTTGCCACCAATTTACTCCCACATTTGTGTGGAGTAAAAACAGTATTCAAAGGATGAGGAACCCATATATAGTAAGGGCTGCCTTTTCATACATATGGATTCCACAGGACTTGAGTATGAATGGATTCTGGTATAGGTGGATCTGTAACCAATCCCTGCATATACTGAGGGACTGTACATTAAGTATCGATGCCCTTATTTCCTCTTACTGATGTGCTAATATAGCTTCTGTTTCCATAACTCTCTAAAAAACTGCCTCAAAACACATCAGTAGTGCCTCAATAAACTATTTGAGTTACTGAACTGATTTAACTTCAATTATCTTTTATTTTCAGCCACATCTAAACTATTTACTAAAGAATCCCTTGCAATAACATCTCCACATCCTAAGATATTTTATGTACTTAACTACCCTTCTATAGGCTCCACAAAGACATAAGAAGTTAAGTCTTTTCATCACTATAATCTTGATCAATTACCACCCTGCCTGACTTAAAGAAAACGCACCAGTAATATACTTTGAATGAAATATAGGCATTTAAAATATGACAGTCATAACCTTAAGAGAGTAAACAGTTATTTTTCAAGGGGAACGTACTACAGAGTCACTTTTCTACACTTACTAGTTCATATGAGCTTTCAACAACCAACAAAAGAGATTAGTGTAATATACATTGGCAGATCACAAGGTCAGGAGATCGAGACCATCCTGGCTAACATAGTAAAACCCCATCTTCATTAAAAATACAGAAAATTAGCCAGGCGTGGTGGCACACGCCTATAGTCCCAGCTACTCAGGAGGCTAAGGCCGGAGAATCACTTGAACCTGGGGAACGGAGGTTGTACTGAGCCGAGACTGCACCACTGCACTCTAGCCTGAGCAACAGAGCAAGACTCCATCTTAAAAATAAATAAATAAATAAATAAATAAAAATCTGAAAGCTTGTAAAAGTCAAGGTCATTTAACATGCTAAGATGTGATGCTGAAGATACAACTAGGCTGGGCTCAGTGGCTCACATCTGTCATCCCAGCACTTTGGGAGGCTGAGGTGGGCAGAACAGCCCAGCTCAGGAGTTTGAGACCAGCCTGGGCAACATGGCAAAACCCCATCTCTACCCCCTCCAAAAAAAAAGGAAAAAGAAAAAGGACAAATTCACCAGGTGTAGCAGTACATGCCTGTCCCAGCTACTCAGGAGGCTGAGGTGGGAGGATGGCTTGAGCCTGGGAGGCAGAGGCTGTAGTAAGCCGAGATCACACCACTGCACTCCAGCCTGGGCAACAGAGTAAGACCCTGTTGGGGGGCAGGGATAGAAGCGACCACAACCCACAATTATCTCTGTTATGATATATTACAAGTATCTGGATTCAGAGAAATACTTCACTTCTACTTTCCACTGGTCATAGTAAAGTCATTCATATTAAAATGAGAGTCCTAGTAAGACTTAATACGTAAAGAAAAACATACAGGCTCTCTTTTAAGAGTTCAGTAAAAGGAAACACATATAAACTGTAGTCATCATATTATGCAGAGGTTCAACTAAACTATGAGAGCACTATTGTGGAAGATTAAGACTGCAAGCAGTACCAACACTTAAGAGTAAACTTTGAATTGTATCTTGAAGAAAGAAAAAGAAGCTCCTCAAGGTGGAAATATGGAAGATGTGGGAAAGCATTATACAGAAAAGATTATGAGCAAAAACATGGACACATAAAGAAAATGGTATGCTGAGGCAATTAGTTTTATAACATTCGGAGTGGCAAATGACACATGTAGAAAGATAAACCAGACCAAATAGTAAAGAACCCTGAAAGCCATTCTAAGGTTTTATCTATCATCTATCAAGGCAATAAATAGCTCAGTATCTGTGACATGATCTAGATTTGGGTTTTTGAAAGACATCTCTAAGAATGAGACAGACTGGGATAACGTGGGTGATAGGGAATAAAGAGACGTACCATACAGGATAACCCCTGTAATACTCCAAGAAATGACTTAAAATAAGACAATGATTTTAGGAGATAATAAAAACAGAAGTGAAAAGGCCATCTCTGAGACAGAAGAAATGTGACTTTTTAGATATTTTATGATGTAAGTGCTTTTAATAGAGACATGACAAAGCCTAGGATTCAAGTCACAATGCTCTATCAAAAATCCCGGTAATAAATAAGAGAAACAATTTTATCTAACCCCTGGTAAAAACTAAGACGTAACAGACACTAAGAAAAGGCAGACAACTGACAGAACTAGATTCCAGAAGACAGGAGCCTAGGAGTGAAAGTTTAAGAGTCAACTGGTGACTGGCCGGGTGCAGTGGCTGATGCCTGTAATCTCAGCACTTTGAGAGGCCAAGGCAGGTGGATCATCTGAGGTCGGGAATTTGAGACCAGCCTGACCAACATGGAAAAAACCCCCGTCTCTACTAAAAAATACAGAATTAGCCAGGTGTGGTGGCGCATGCCTGTAATCCCAGCTACTCCGGAGGCTGAGGCAGAAGAATTGCTTGAACCTGAGAAGCAGAGGTTGTGGTGAGCCAAGATTGCACCATTGCACTCCAGCCTGGGCAACAAGAGCAAAACTCCATCTCAAAAAAAACAACCCTCTTCCCCTCGCCCCCCAAAAAAGAGTGGTGGAGGGGTATGTAAAGTGAAGTTCAAAGTAGCTGAAGTAACTGAACACAACTGGAATAACCTAGCTCTGAATGTCAACCCTAAAAGGTTTTGATAGAACTAGAATACAATTAGGCCAATTAGGATTGAGCTGGAAAATTAAGAAAAATGAAGAATGGCTGAAATAGTTGGTGATGATTAACCTAGAGTAATGGCTTTCATATTGTCATCCGCAGCACTGTGGATGCTATAAGACCCTTTTATGGGTCCATAAGGTCAAAATTATTTTCAAAATAATGTCAAAATATTATTGCCTTTTCCACTGGGTTGACGTTTGCACCAATGTCGCAAAAGCCACAGTGGGTAAAAGTACTGGCAATTCTTCAACACAAATCAAGGTAGAGGCTATGGAACTGCCCTAGGAGTCACTATCTTCTTCACTGGCATTTCTGTATGCACTTGCAATAAAAGAAAAAAATAATTTCACTTTCTAAGAATGTCTTTGATGAAGTAGTAAAAGTTAATTTTATTAAAATTGGTCCCCTGAGTACTATTAAAAGAGTAGTAGTATTAAATCTAGTCTCTCGAATAATATTCTGTGTGATGAAATGGAAAGTATGCATAAATCAATTCTGATGCTTATGAAGTTTAATGGCTACATTAAGGAAGACACCTGTGTGAGTTATGAGCTGAACTAACTGCCTTTTCATTATCACCTTTGAGAACCTACAAACTATGATTATCGAGACTTGGGTATTTGGCAGACAATTTTTTGAAAACAGAATGAAGCCTATTATATAAAGAAAATGAATTTGTTGCCAATGATAAAAATCTGAGAAAATCAAATTTTGGAAAATGACTCCACTGTTGTGAACTTGCCAGTTTTCTAGTACTTTCATTTTACTGACGAGATCTAAGGTGAGGTTACTAGATATAATTTTTTATACTGTAAAACAAATATAAGTCAGTATTTGGAAACTTGTATAATGCAATCAATCATTTTTCAAATCACCAATGCTTGCTTTTACAAAATTACACTGGGGGATAAAAGCTCCATTCAATATCCATGATCAACAGATTTTAATGTAACAATATACAAAGTACATTAATCTGGTTTCAGATTCTATACTACAACTAATTACCTTTACAGAAACAATCACTTGTCAAATTTGGCATCATATCAAAGAATAGTGATCACAATTATCTCAAAATCTAGAAAATTACCCTTCCCTTTTCTAACTATATTACTTGAAACCAGATTTTCTAAATATACTAACCAAAATAGATTTGAGTAAGTTGAACGCAGAATCTACGTGTCTTCAATTAAGCTAAACTTTAAAGAGTTCTGCAAAGTAAGATAAAGCCACTCTCCTCACCAATTTTTTTCTGAAAAAGTTTTGTTTCAAAACTATGTTACCACAAATGGGTTTACTATTATTTCAAGTTTTATTTTTTAATATGGTCAACACTGACAGATATGTCTCACATAAACAAAGTTGTTCTTGGGATTCTCACACATAACATTTCTTAATATGAAACACTTCGCAAATTTGCATGTCATTTTTGCACAGTGGCTATACTAAACTGCTCTGTATCATTCCAATTTTAGGACATGTGCAGCTCAAGTGAGCGCATTTTTTAAATAAGCGTACAGGGGTTCCAAGATTAGTGAGTCTGAGAGCCACTGACATAGAAAGAACCCCACATATTCATAGTGATATCATATGAAAATAAGAACTGATTTAGTCTTACTCCAGGCAAACAGAAGAATGACATTGTCAACTGTTCTTTCAGTAATACAAAGAACAATCTCAAAAAGAACAGCAAGTTGTCATTTGCAAATACTAATGCATTAGATGGATAATCTGTGGGTTACACAGATAATCTTCCAATTTAAAAGTCCCAGGAGTCTAGTGAAAAAGTCACATGTAGAACTTAAGCCAAAAGTTTCAGGTCCAGTGTTTTTCCCATAGTATTAACTCATTTTGTTGCTCTAGTCCCAATGCTTTCCTACCACCTCTGAATTTTTTTGGGTTTTAAAGTATAAATTATCTATTTTGTCTGTACCATTCTCATGTTATCCATGTATGAACACTCAGTCACACACTCTTAACAGCAGAGGTTACTAAAACACTTTAACCAGAGGCCAACAGATTAACAGCAAATTTAAAAAGATGTGACATAAAAACTACCTTTGTCTAAGGTGTCACTGACTAAAGAGCAATCTAACCTGTGTCTAGAAGATGAGGGAGTCCTTCTCCTCCTAGAACGTGACCTTGATCTTGAATGCCTTCTTTTTTCTTCTTTCTTATCTATATTTAAAACAAAAGGAACCTGCACTTAGAAGTCATTAAATAGGGGACAGATGCAGCGGGTCATGCCAGTAATTACAACACTTTGGGAGGCTGAAGTGGGAGGAGCACCTGAATCCAGGACTTTAAGACCAGCCTGAGCAATATAGTGAGACCCCCATCTCTACAAAAAATACAAAAATTAGCTGGGCATGGTGGTGTTTGCCTGTGGTCCCAGCTATCGGGGGACGTTGAGCTGGGAGAATTGCTTGAGCCTGGGAGATGGAGGGTGCAGTGAGCCGTGATTATACCACTGCAATCCGGCCTAAGCTGGACCCTCAAAAAAAAAAATCATCAAATAGAAAAATAATTCCCATTCAGAAGTTATTCTAATAATTGTTCACCTTAGTCTTCAGCTTTTACATATAACCCTTGAGTGTTACAAGTAACCATTTTATGATCATGATTTTGAAGCTTACTGAAATACTACAAATTATAAATCATCTAGGCTTTTGATAGATCCAAATTAGACTTCTAATTCTCAGCTAGCTAAAGATTCCCTATTTTATTTGCCAGACCTAGGCGGCTGTGTTTTCCATAAAGCAATCTATTAAGAGGGCAAATTTCTCATTCTTTGGCTCTTTCTGATTTATTTTTGACAGGGTTCTAAACGAGGGTTCCCTTTCCTTTTCTTGGTTCTTCACAAACTCAATATTTGGCCCCCAAATCCAGGAGACATGATTCACTCACTGATTTTAGTCCACTTCTGTGACAGCAACAGATTTTAGCAACCTAGCTCGCTTCCCATTATCTGTTCATCACTCCTCTTCCCTATCAATTTTCAACTGTGTTAGCATAGAAAGGAGATCTAGAACTCAACTGCTTTATTCCCTAGATTTTAAAAAACACGTAAGAAATTCCTTTTACCTGGGGACATAAGAGAAATAAAGCCATTGTATTCTACATTTATTGACTATCATCAAAGTGAGAACACGTTCCTTTGACATTGAAGTCATTTCATTAATAAGGTTCATTTTATTGTGACTGTCATTATCAGTAATACAGTCATAAAAATCTTGGTAAAAACATCAATTCATAAGGAAACTACATTTAGTCATTTTAGTCACATATTTTCAATAAAAACAGCAGTTAGAACATGCTGTGTCCTAACTTTCGAGTTACATAGATCCAACTGTGTTATCTAAAAGCTCCTAATGCTCACCATGTGACTGTGGCCAATTACTTGACATTTTATTGGTTAAATAACATAATATATATAAAGCATTTGGTATCAGTTTATCCACTATTACACTTCAAAATTATTTTCCTAATACTAGGCATATTAAAAAATATTCCCATTAAATGAATTAAGACATTTATAAGAAAGAAAATCCAAGGACACTGATTTAAATATATACGGGCAGATAACGTAACTGTTCATTTAGTCTCAGAAAGACAATCTGTGAAGAATAGGGCAACTGATTTTCTTTAAAAAAATAACGTATTAAACAAAAGCATTTTCACTAGGTTCTCTTGATCAATGAGAAAATTTAAAATGAGGCTATCCCAACTTAAACATAAATAATAATAAAAAAATTATATCAAGTATTAGATAATCCTGACATTTTGGACTAGATTAAGCATTGCTGTAGAAGGCTGTCCTGTTTGTTGAAAGATATCTAGCATCACGTTGGTCCTTTGCCCTCTAGATGCAGTTGGTACTCCTGTGACCACCAGAATTGTCTCCAAACACGTCTGGGTGGCATTCCACTATACAATCTATCAGAATTTAGAAGATTTTATTTTTTTGGTGGCAGAGTCTCTTTCTGTTGCCGCTGCTGGAGTGCTGTGGTGTGATCTCGGCTCACTGCAACCTCTGCCTCTCAGGTTCAAGCAATTTTCCTGCCTCAGCCTCCTGAGGAGCTGGGGTTACAAGCATCTGCCACCATGCCTGGCTAATTTTTGTATTTTTAGTAGAGACGGGGTTTCACCATGTTGGCCTGGCTGGTCTGGAATTCCTATCTACCTGTCTCAGCCTCTCCAAGTGCTGGGATTACAGGCATGAGCCACTGTGCCTGGCACAGAATTTAGAACATTTTAAACGACTTAGGGTGTCACTCAACACACTTCCACATTATGTCATAACCATTTTTGCCAAGAATCACATAGCTTAATATTCAACAAAATTGCATAAACCTTGTTTACCTGGTTCTATAGCAGCAGAAATTAGGGACTGTGCTTCTCGTACTCTTTTCATAGCTTCCTCTATTTCTTTACTAGAGGTATCTGATTTCAGACTTGGTGAAACCAGACCAGCAGCTACATGATTCAACCTAAAACAGAATCAAGAATTTGGATCTGAAATATTTTAAAATGCACACCAGTATTTCAAATAAATAAATGTATAACATCATTTTAGTAAACTATTCCTTCAAAAAAAGGAGGGGAGGATTCCATGATAACTATGGTAAACAATACACAGTATAGCACTGTTTTGAATATTTATAAATATTTAATGACTATGAGTCACGTGGAATTAAAAAAAAATCTATTTTGCTGAACACCCATTAACTTTCTATAGACAGACTTTTTAGAAATGCTAGTACAAGAAAATATGCTCATGCTAAAAACTTAATTGAACTTTTTTTCATACAATTTAAAATTTTTCTATGACATAGTAACTTTGTGGGGCAAGAGCATTACCTTTTGCTTGGTAGGTGGGGAGGAACTGAGGCAGAGGCCAATGGCCCACCAAAATTACACATGAAATCTTGAGTGGAAAGGCTAAAGATGCCCCTTATAGGTTTACACATGTAAGAAAAAATTATAGACACTAAATTTAGTATAGTAGTTATTTGTGGGCAGAATGGGAAATGTAATAAATAATGGGTATACAGGAAGCTTCAACTGTATTATTTTATTTTATAAGCTGAGTGGTGGGTACATGCTTGGTTTTTTATTTGTAGATGATTTTTAAGAAAAAAGGCCACTAACTTCTGAATTCAAATGATTCTGTCCTCCATGCTTTCTCACTTATTGACAGTGATTTTCAACAAGTTAAGGGGAAAAGGTATAAAGTTCAAATTTATTATGCCAAGAAATTACCAATGAAAAAAACTGATGAATTTCCAACATTATCAAGTAGGAAACAATTTCTGTGACAGCATGAAGAGCACTTATGAAAAGCACCTAAAAGAAAATGTTGGCTATTAATTATATAATATGTAATACTGGCTCTAGGATAGTGATTCCCTCAGCTTTGCCTCTAACTACTATTATCCTCAGGGCTCAGCCTCTGATCTTCAAAGTTATCCCCTTATTAGTTCTTTTGCTATCATCTGGGTATAAGCCATTTACAATTTCTATTCAAGACTCAAATGACACTAAAACAAAGCATTGTATAGAGGAGCTTACTTCTGTATTTCTCTCCTTGTTTCTAGAAAACAATATGCATTGCTTGAGAATACAACTGTCTTGAGAAAAGTTAACTTGATAACTTTCATGTAAGCTATCAAAAACAAACAAACCAAAAAAACCCCGTTCTCTAGACATTCAGATAACATATCCTAATGGAAATAAAGAAAAAACCCTTACTTGGGATCAACAGTACTCATAAGCTTCAGCAACTGATCTGCGGCAAGAGACTGCAAAAAATAAAACATAAGAACAATGAGAATAATAAAACAATAAATGATTGTTATTTTCTGAATTATGTTGAAATGTCCTGGGACAAACTGTCAAACCTACAAGTATGCTGTAGGCACAAAGCTGACCAACAGAAATCCATGCAAGCTTACATGCCATGAAGCATCAAATTTTTTAGTAGTCAAATTAAAAAAGAAGAAAAAGAAGAAACAGGCGACATTAATGGCTACAGTACTGGATAGAGCAGCTTTAGCAAGTTATCTAAAGACTACGAGGCTGAATAGTCCAGATACTATAGAATGATTATGTCTCCTTTAAGCCTTTTTGACATAAAGTAACATGTAAAATGCAAAACAGCTTAGCCAATACAATACAAAAGATCTACAAAGGACTTCAGAAAAAAAAGTTAGCCAAATTATAATAAAAAAATTTTCCATGACAGAAAAATCATAAACCATATTCTTGTCTTTTCATGAGTATTTACTCCGACTCTATGACATACTGATAATGTACTGGCTTCCTGTGAACCTGCTTTCTATATGAACTATATAAAAGAAATCCATTAATGGATAAGGAGCTGGTCATTCAGTTACTGTTTAAAGCTCTAACAAGTTTAAATAAGACAGAATTATTACTGCAACATAGCCATTAGCTCCTGCTCTTGAAAAGCAAACCAACAGTTAATGAAACAGATTTTCTGTAAAAATGGGTAAAAAAGTTGAAGGTAGTAAGTTATACCTGAGAGTTCAAGTTTGCTCCAGGAAGCCCAAGTGCAGCAAGGGCAGGATCAAGAGTAGGAGCCCCCAAAGCAGCCAGTGGAACGGCGCCAATCTGTGAAATTTCAAATTTTATTTAAAACTTCTTTTCAGTTCCTTATATCAGAGGTTAAAGTTTTCAGGCTACATGGTCTCTGTTGCAGCTACTCAGTTGTATACAAATCCATACAACTACTGCCATTTTAGCTTGAAAGCAGCCAGACAATACCTAAACAAATGGCTGTGGTCCAATAACAATAGATTAACAGAAACAGGGGTCTTGTTCTATGACACCCATGTTCCATTTATTACAGCACAGTTCCCCCCCTAAATCCTAAATTAAGAAAAAAAGACAAAATATTTCAACATATTCTTGTAGTGACTTTAAGTATTTTTTGCCTCTCAGGATCCAAATCTACTATTCTTTGCTCTGCTGCTTTGTGATACTGGAGGCAGGACCTTTATAAAGCATTTCTCTTTTGACAGCTGCCACGAAGTAAGACTTTATTTGGAGAGTGCTGGAAGGACACTGACTAAGGAAGGGGCTCTTCCTGCTTCCTGTGTCCCCTTTCTGATTATTCCTGCAGCACGACATCAAACACCTAGTAGCCTTCACCTCTCAGTGAGTTCTAGTACCAATTCCTTATGCAGCTCCCCAGGACACCCAAGAGAACTTCTTTACCAGTTGCCCTTCCAAAAACAAATCTAAATTTCAGCAGATGGGGAAAGGAGTCCCCTGAATTAAATGGGTTTGTGTTCCTTCTGTTTTAGCCTTAGAGGTAGAGATGGTTTCTTATCCTTGTGATTCCTGTATTCATTAGAGTTCCGCTAGTAATCTCCCAACACTAGTTAGTAATTCCTTAAATATTCCCTGTTCAAATTACTGCAGAGTTCTGCCACCTCCTTGACACAATCCTGATTAACCCATAATAGACACAAACCATGAAAGTGAGCCTGCTTCAAAACCATCTGTAGCTTTTGAAACAGCCTCACTCTCTTCCCACTGTGCGCTACAAGTTCCTCTTGTTTCAATTTATTTAGTAAATATAAAGTATCAAACTCTTTATAATTTACCTGTTTATTCAGTACAGGAAATACCCTGTGTTAATACTATTATAAGTTACTGTCCAATATAGCTATTGCATAGCTTTCTGCATTTAAGGAGTTTAGAAAATTATCCAGATTCGGGCCAGGTGTGGTGGCTCACGCCTGTAATCCCAGCACTTTGGGAGGCCAAGATGGGCGGATCACCTGAGGTCAGGAGTTCCAAGATCAGCCTGGCCACCAGGGTGAAACCCTGTTTCTACTAAAATACAAAAATTAGCTGGGCACAGTGGCACGTGCTTGTAATCCCAGCTACTTGGGAGGCTGAGGCAGGAGAACTGCTTGAACCTGGAAGGAGGGGATTGAGGTGAGCTGAGCTGAAATTGCGCCACTGCACTCCAGCCTAAGTGACAGAGCAAGACTCTGTCTCCAAACAAACAACCCAGATCCTCATTTTATAGGTTAAAAGAGCCTAGGAGTTAAGTGATAAAAGTCATACCCAAAAAGCTTAAGAACTCTTGTTCTTTTATTCTATAGTTCACTTCACAGCTAAGAGTCAACTATTCACACAGGCAAAATGATACATTAGAAAGAGTGCTTTTATAAATTTCCAGATGATGCTCATCATTCACTATACTCTTTAAAACTACTGACTAGTTACAATCTCAGTAGTTAGAATGCACAGCATTTAAAGTACCTTTTAGTTCTAAAACAAGCTTCATACAGCATTGTCAGTGTTAGAAACACTATTGCAACCAATTTTCTTTCACATTCCCCTATCAAACATCTCCATCAAGAATTGCCCTTGTTTTCAAGCCACCTACTTAATTCAAAATCCCCCAAACAGCTGGAAAAGATCAAGGGAAAGAAAAAAAAAATGAAGAGCTCACCTGTGAAATTTGAACCTTTCTTTCCTGATCCAAATGAACATATTTTTAACAGTATGTTCAGAGAGGCGTTCATGCCTCATGAGACCGTTCTAAAACTACTTACAGGTTATTCTGAGAGTCAATGGTAAAAGTGATATAAAATATTTTATGACTTTTCAGACTTTTCTTAAAACTCAAAATTCTAAGAGATCCTCCATACTATTTATGATTTTGATAGCACCCTATATAATACTGTACTTACGTGATAATGGTATGGTATCTGAACTAGAATCTCATGAGTACTTACAAAGCTCAGATATGTGTAGCTTATCCACAATTCTTTTTTTCTCCACCCTTTAAGAACTCAATAGAACTAGTACCTGGGTAAGTGGGTTAGGAGTAGGCAGAAGTCCACCACCAGGCAGAAGACCTGCCACTGCATTAGCTGGTGCCAACAGAGACAAAGCCTTAGCCTCATCAGGAATAACTCCTGCAGAGAAACATCCTTGCATTAGAACACATTCTTTTTTAAGACAGAAAACACACAAAAACACCCAGAAAATGTCTCCCTGATACACCACCTGAGTTTGTTGAAAGTACTTATGTTCGCTAAAATATAAAGCTTGATTTCTATGATTTATCATTAATTTTATGTCAGAATGAAACTTCAATGTGTGAAAATTTGTTTCCTTTTTCTCTACAAATGGTTAAGTTTCTAGAGTAAAAAAAAAATAGCACAATACACACTACTTTTTTGTTAACACTGCCAAGATTTCATCACCTGTACTCGATTTTTAAGTCATGAACCAAACGTAAGCAAGCACAGTCGGTTCTCCAGGGGTGTGCTCTCAACTTTCAAAAGCTGTTTTATGAACAACGACTCGTGTCGGCTGCTTCACTATAAAGCACACAGAAAAATCAAGATACACAAGACAAAAAAAGTTTGATTTAGGGGTTAATAATATGGTACAGTTACTATGATTTTCTTTTACACCTACCATACAAATTTTGTAAAAATTAAGAGAAGAAAGTATGTAAAGGAAATATTCTGTTGGAATCAAGCGTAGGGCTTTTGCTGACTCATGAAAATGAATATGTTTCTGAAGGTCTCTGAATACACACAGGATGTGTGCATGAGAGTGAGAGAGAGAGAGAAAGATAGGTAAAACAACATGGCACATTCCTTACCTGTACAGTAAAATGCTTTATGTTTCACCATGTGCCATGCTAACCATACCAAAAAATGCTGCTATACAGTGCCAGTTGAAAAGCTAACTTAGCCAAACTCCTTAAGCCAAAAATGACATGTATATCTGTTTTTAAATCCTAATCTGTGTATTCAGATAAAATCTAAGGGTCCCTAGACAAATATTTATGTAGACAATTTAAATTCTATCCAACAGCAAAAGCCCTATACAGATGGATTAATCTGTTAATGTGCCCAAGCCCCCAAAATGAGAGTTCAATAATACAATTAAACTACATATTTGCAAATACCAGTAGTATTTCTGTAATACATATTAAGAAACTGCATCTCATCATAAAACATACAATATGTACAGGGCACTTAAGAGAAACTGGATAAGCTGCAGAAGAAAACTGTTGGGTGGTATTTTCAGCAGGGCCTGGTATATAGTTCAGGCTGAACCAGGGAAAAGAACTGTAAAACACAACAACAAAAAAGAAAAACCACTGTTAAATAAAGGTAATGGTTCCTTCCACCTATACTGAGAAGTGCCGATAATATAAACAAATGTATACTACACAGCACTGTTATCTTGCTTGTGTCAGAGCTGTCATCAATTTAGATACCATGAGTTATGGAGGGGAAGGGGGAGAAGATCATTTAGATATAGGGCAGTAATACATCAATATTAACAAACCTACAAAGATTATGGGATAATTTTGCATGCAAAATTATGTCTCAAGAGGATATATTCAGTATCAACATCTTACTCAAATTAGTGCATTTGCAACATTTCTGGCAAACTAAAATCCTCTTGAATTTATTGTGAGACACTTGATAGAAGATCTGCATCCATTAAAAAAAAAGTCATGCATCTGATCCTCTGATTAAAAAAAGACTATTTAAAAATAAAACTACAATTTAAAAATAGCAATGAGGCCCCTCACCAGTTAATTTTCATGCGTCAAGAGTATTTTTTTTACTGCTGCTTTGATAGAACCATGAAATACTGCATGAATGTGTAGAAATGAAAGAAAAAGAAACAGACAAAAGAAACAAACATTAACCAAGGAACCTAAATAATCCCCAAATCCATTATTATTAAGAGTTCCTTCCAAATTAAGCTTAGTTTTACCAATTAAGACTATTCCTTACCGTAGACTGTGTCTACTGTTCTAAAACACTGACCAAGAGCTAACACCGAAGTGTAATAGCTAAATCTGGAGGAAATGGCATTTACTGGAGGTAACATTAATACAGCATATCATACCAGAATTCACCAACAATAGATTTCTTAATGAAATATTCCCCAAATTCTATACACTGTATATTCCTAAATACTTCACTTTCAAAAATAGATCTAGAAAAATTACTATGGCCTGAAAATATTTATGAAAGCATTTATATGATATACTGTATTATGTTCAGGGATTGGGAACTATAATACTTAGCCAATAAAAATTTAAATTTACAGGCTAACCAAAATGTTTTACATATTACTCACATGATTTGACCCTTGTTCCAAGACCTATCATCTATTTTATTCATCCTGAATTTGAATTCTGTAAATTTTCTGTTGATGGTAAGTCTTATCCTACAACAGGCACACTGACATAAAAGAAATTGCTTAACCAAAACACACTAACTCAAAAATTTATCTATCTATATATTATAAAACCTTAAAACTGGGCTCATACATTTTAATATCATGGAGACACAGGTACTATTATATAACATGCCTTAATCCATTTACAAGTTAATTTCTTTAGAAAACCAGAGGCAATTTCTCTAAGTGTTAAGGACTACACATTTCACAACTTTTACAAGGTATGGTGTAAATGTTCACATTTGTATTCATAGATTTCAGATAGCATCTAAAACCAACAATATTAAGATTCTACTTCCACTGACCAGTTTATTCAGGAAAGGGGAAAGCATTTAAATCCTGGTCAGCATATTAAATTATTAACTTAAAATCCAGCAATTTTATCATATTTCAGTGATTCAAGTAAAACTTATAGTTACCAAAAAGCAAATCAAGTAGCAGTACACTGGGAACAAACTAATTATAAAATATGCCTTAGAAAATTTTACAAAATGGTATTAAAATGTCTTGTCACAGTGGCTTTTTAGATCCAAAAAACCTGCTCATTTTTTCTGTCAAATTACTTTAACAGCCTAAAATGTAAAAAGAGAGAAAATGTAGTTAACAAATGGTTACACCAGGAAAACACTTGGGGCACTTGAGTGCTTGCTGGTCTTTAGTTAATGTCTACAATCCCCTGTAGCTGCAGAGGACCCACTGTTTTTCAGGCATCTGGAAGGATTTTGCATTTGCCTTCTCCACTACAAAAATCACACACACAAATAACAGAGAGAAGAATTTATTATTTAGAGATATTCTAGAAATATAGCAAGAATGAACAAGAAAATCTGGCATAAAATAAAACACCCAGTGCCCATTTGGCACCTAAGCTACAGGAAATCTTGAACTTTCTTGAAAACCAAAATCACTGCAACCCTTGGTATACTGAAATTCAATGTGGGTCTTTTTTTTTTTTCCTCCAGATTACCAATGTGAGGAAGCTTTAAGAAAATAAAATCAATCTACTCATTTATTTAAAACAGAAATAACATCATGCATTTATATTTGAAGTCTCTGTAAGCATACATGGAGTGAATCATTTACCTTTAGGACTTTTTCATAAAACTCAACATTAAATTAACTAAGTAGATATATCTCAGGGAGTTACAATAGGGACATGGTTTTAAACAACTTAAAAATGTTTTAAAAGAAAACAAAAGGTAAATACCTTATAAAAACAGACCTAATTTCTAATTTTTAGAATTAAAAAAATATCTGCAAGCAAAAATTATGGACTGCAGTATAACAAGGGTTTAAAAATATTAATAGCTTAGATTTTAACATGCTACTATGGCTCACTCTACAACTACTGAGGTGGATGGTCATCTTAGGATGCCCACAAAGGTAGTTAAACAAAGCACAAACCTTCTGCATATGGTACGACTATCAAAGCTCTGTCAACGAATACAGTGTTTGTCAGATGCTGTGCCACAACTGCTGAGTCTGGATCATGGAACTTAACAAAGCAGACACGAGATGAGACTGGCAAAGGTGAATCACTAAAAAAACAAACAATATAAAAGAAGAGAAAAAAAATATCAGTTAAAACAAATGCTAATTCACAAACCAACACATTTCAAAAGCAAAACAAGACAGATAAAAAAACCTAATTGTGTACAAATATAGTAAAGTTCAAAAGAAAACATTCTCAATAACATACTGTTCACTGAAATAACTTAGGCAATTGCAGTTGAGATAAAAACCTGTAACTACAACTTATATTTACAGTGTATCACGTTAAAAACAGTTTGACACTAAAGTCTCAGAGATTGAGGGGGCCACAAAATTGTCAACAGTTTTTTTCATAATACCAATACCAGCTATTTTTAGATACAGATAACAGTAGGTTGGGCTCAGAAACTTCCTTATGGCTAATTTCTCAGAATAAGAAAGATGAACAAGTTCTACTTCAAGGACAAAGGATATCACGAGAAAGCACATGTATTCAGTAATCAATTAGTTTTCTTGAACTGCATAATAAACAGGTCCCATGCCCTGCCCTCATTTACCAACAGCATGTAAGAACTCTTATGCACTGTAAATAACCAAGGATTTCTGGCTTGGAGCATTTTTCAGAGAGAAGAAAAAATTTAGGCACACATGGCAATAGTACTTCGCTCCACTAGTACTACCTTGCAACGTTTCAATAAGCAAAAGGGTCAGTTTCCTCAGCAAATTACTTCCTTAGGTAAAAGAAAGACAAGTGTTAAAGTGCAAGCTTTGGCAGTGTAGGTAAGACAACACAGGAAGCAGGGTGTTTCCATTTGTTAAGTTAGAGGGTAGTTCAAATTTCTGCCATGAAACTGTGCAAGAATGCAGGAATGGCTCAAGCCCATATCAAAAGTTATTTGCAAAGCTAGTGCCCTAAGGCAGAAATAAACACACCATCCCTAGTTAATACACTCTAATGTATACTAGAGTCATGGTGTGGGGGGTTGGGGGCAATCCATACTCTTCACTCCACATCAATTAAATCAAGATCTCTGATGAAGTTTGAGCTCTTTCTGCTTTAAATCTAACAATTCTATGCACCTAGGGTACAGAACTACTTTATTGTAACATCAATCCAATGCTTACATAATAGGACTCATTAAGGAAAAGAAAAATCATGTAATATATTTTAACACTATTTGAATGGGACTTCAAAGTTTCTAATAAATGAGACACACACGTGTACATAGAATTGTAATTCCATCAAATTTGGTTATACTAAGATTTTCAGATTTTTGTTGAAAAACTAATTTCTCTTAATTTAGACCTAACAAAAAAACCCAAAATTTTTATCACAACTCAAAGACTAACATGATGCTATATATGGCCTGAGAACTCAAACCTATTAGAACTTCTGATACGTTTCCCTACAAGGATCTCCCAGGCTAAGCACAGACGCTAACCCAGGTTTGAAGCAAAATTAACAAAATATCCACAAGCAATTTAAGCTACCTTGTTATAGAGGCTCACTGTTCAATGTTTTTTAAATACAGCAGTTTTTAGATGCGAAACACTATTGGTATAAAATTTAACAATGTTGCACCCGGAGAAGCCAGCCTCCCACTCCAGCTTCCCCAATGGATCCGGCTGCAGGTGTGCCATCACTGTCAAGTACTCTGGCAAGTTTAGTAAGCTATGGCACTTCACATTTCTTTGCTGACATCCATGTTTTTAACCACTAAATTACAATGCTGTTTTAATGCTATCATCTTATATTCTTAACACCCAACACAATGCCTTGAGAAAAGAGCTGGCACTTAACACTTCTTAAAAACTGACCTCTACTAATTCTTCAACACTTTTTATTATCATAGTAAAAGAAATGACTCCCAAACATGATTATTTTTAATGAACAGCTCTTTAGGAAAAAAAATACTGCCCCCATGCTCAAATTGTATTCTTTATACTTGGCAACATTAAAGTGACTCATATTTTTTTCCCTACCCATTAATGTCACACAAATGCTCCAACTGTTTTGACCATATCATAACCTGTTAAGTGATGGTAGGGTACAGATTAAATATGAATTTTAATACTGTGAATAAGATAGTAACTCAGAAGTGAAAATATAATTAATTTCTCTCCACTTCAAATGGCCTCCTTTAGATGGGTTTAGAACAACTTATTCTTTTTGTTGGTATTTGGGCCCACAACTACATTACATTCCTACACTTCTTTCTTGTTTAAAATTTTTCTTTTTTTTTGAGATGGAGTTTCACTGTTGCTGCCCAAGCTGGAGTGCAATGGCACGATCTTGGCTCACCACAATCTCTGCCTCTCAGGCTGAGGTGATTCTCCTGCCTCAGCCTCCTGAGTAGCTGGGATTACAGGAATGTGCCACCATATCCAGCTAATTTTTGCATTTTTAGTAGAGACTGGGTTTTACCATATTAGTCAGGCTGGTCTTGAACTCCTAACCTGAGGTGATTCACCTGCCTCAGCCTCCCAATAAAATTTATCTTAAAAAGACAGTATGTTAATATAAGATAGAGGACTAATGCCCAGAATTAATTTTCATGCCCTAAAATTTCGTGGCAGTACTGCTTTCAAATATGACGTGTATTTTACTCTGTATCTAAGAATTAATATAAAGTAGGGAGAAATGAGGAACAAGATAGGGTAAAGTGAGTCCTGCATGCTACTTGTGCCCTCCACCTAAGAGCAGTGGTATAGTTTTTAACAGCTCTTACATGTTATTTGAGAGCTGTTTCAGAATCCTCTGGATTACATACAGAAAAGTGAGATTTCTGTTGTTCACCTACAGTCTGTAGAGAGAATCCTTTTTACATGAAGGCCCAGATTCTTCCAAGGTATTTATGCCTACTAATATATGAGAACTTCAGGTTTAGGCCACTGGTATCAGCCTTTCAACTTCCACTCAAAAGTGGAGAATTTTGAACTTATAAACAAAATTACCTCAAAAATGGAGGTGTTCATGTGACAAGGACATTAATCTGAAAACTTGACTATTGACCTCACGTGCCTCCTCACTATGTAAAGAAACATACAGTAAAATGCTGCATCTATTAAAACCATTTTTTTCTTTAAAGGTGTACTGAACTCTTTCCCTTACCTAATATACAAATTTATACTTATACGAGCGGTAAAGTATCCATTTTGGTCATTGAAAAGTTACTAACGAACTTCAATTCATCTCTGTATTACAGCAGCCTTAAATTACTGCATGACTGTGACATGCTTCACTGGGATTGTCACCTGATAAGCACTTTGCTGAGCAATTCCACTAAAACCAAACATGTGAAGATCTTATAAACTGCATGGCTAAATCAACAAACTCCTGATTGACTCACAATATTGGGTTCAAGTTCTAGTTCTGACACTGGCAGTATGGCTTGGGCATATATATATATATATATATATATATATATATACACACACATATATATACATATAAAAAAAAGCAATGTAAATTTCAGTTCATGAACTGGTAAAACAGAGTCATAAACATTTTTCTTCTGGGTTTGTAAGAATTAAGATAAATTTAGAAAGCAACCAACTCACAACAGACATTCAAACAATGCTGCATTTCCAATATGTTGCATGAACAACCAGAATCAAAGTAACAGCTTAACCAAGAGTATGAAGGGTACACTGACAGATGCTTTCAAATAGCTGCAGGGCTGTAATGCTGTAGAGAGGGTTAGATTATTATTATTACCTATTGTAAAGATAGTATTTCTATTTCTCAGTGAAACTATAGGACAGAAATTCTGGTTTAAAAGAATAGATGGGTTTAACAATGACAATGCAGGAGACCTTCTCGAGCAGGTTATCATGTCTGTCACAATCCAAGAAATGATTCCCCAAAGTAGGCATTCAGAACTGAAATTAAGAGTTTCAGTAGGTGCGAGTGAGATTCGGTCACATACGCATTTTAAAGAATCTCATGTTCTACAGGACAGAAGTTGTTAAACTTAACCTGTCAACTGGTGACAGGTGCTATAGAAAAAAAGTAGTGTTAAGTAGAATAAAGAAGCAGCAGGGGTGCTTTATTTTACACAGGGAGGTCTGGGAAGATTTCTCTGATTAAGGTGACATTGGAAAAACAAAAGCAGTTAAGCATGTCACGGATACGTCTGGGGAAAAAAGAGTTTCAGGTGCATATGACTGCCTTCTTGAGGGAGATCGTATACAGTTTTCCCTCAGTATCCATAGTTTCAGGACGCCCTGCAGATAACAAAATCTACAGATGCTCAAGTCCCTTATATAAAATGACATAGGGAAGGGGAAGAAGGGGAAGAAAAATAAAATGATGGCATATTACCTATGCACATCCTCTTGTATACTTTAAATCATCTCTTGATTACTTATAATACCTAATACAATATAAATACTATGTAAATAGTTGCTATACAGTACTGTTTAGGGAATGACAAGAAAAAAGTCTGTACATGTTCAGTACAGACGCACTCTCCTTGTATTTTCAATTCACAGTTGGTTGAACCCATGGGATGTGGAACCCAGAGATGAAGAAGGCCAACTGTGTAGATGATAGTTACAATTAGGTGACCTCTTCACAACAGACAGAATTTTATGTAGTTTGAACCACTCAATGTTATAAGAGTAAATATTTTTGGAATGATGAACCCTTGCAGACCACTGGGAATCCATATCACATTTTCCCTGGCAAGTTATTGCTGAAAACTCTACTAACTTGATAGAAACTACCAACAAATTTTATGCAACTTGTAGGAGTCAGATTAGTTTACTGACACTTAAAGAAACAAAATGCAACATCAAGTGAATAAAAGTAGCCATCTACATTACTGATCAAATGTAGAATGTAATGAATAAGATTTATCTTACTGTAAACTCTGTAAATTTTCAAAGAAAAAATGATCTCGTATGTGGGAAGATAAATGAAGGAGTCAGAGCAAAAATGTGTCAATTTATCTCTCTTTCTCTCAATACAGGGAAAGGAGTCCTTTTGATGCAGAGTATCCCAGATCATATAGTTGGGAGAGAAATTCTCAAGCACACATTAGCTGTTCTGGTTATGACGGAACTACTCATTTGATTACAAAAAAAAAAAAAAAAAAAAAAAAAAAGCCAGAAACTGCACC
>CAUYLG010071347.1:0-25067 GCA_963573385.1 Cacajao melanocephalus | reverse complement strand
CCAGGCACCTGGGGCGCCAGCAAGTTTACCTTGTCAGATTCACCAGATGGTTGGGCTGCAGGCATGACCTTGGAGCTCCTTGCAGGAAACCAAGGCCAGGTGTGATGCCGGGAGTGTGTCTGCATGTCTCAGGAGTCTCTCTGACGTTCTGTTTGAGATACGTGTTGGGAGATGCCAGATCTCAACAGGACAGATCAAGCCACATGTGCCCAAAAAGGCTTTTGGCGGCATCACATTCACAGAGGAACTGTGGTCCACAGGGGCCTGGGGAATGATACTCTAAGGTTGTGTCCGTTGTGTGTGTGTGTGCGTGTGCGTGTGCGTGTGTTGAAGTAGGGCTGGAATGGAAACATAGGGGGTATATTTGAAGCTCTGCTCTACCGTTCCTTATTGAAATAACACCCCTCCCCACAAGTATAAACTTGTGGATGGCTTCCCCAGTGCAAGTTTATAAGTTTATAAACCCCAAACTCTACAGATTAGACGTATGGGCAACTGAATTTTTATACACCAGCAGAGCAATTTTAAGAAATTTAAAGCATAATTATGTACATCCAAATGCTGGTGGTTTGTGCTGGCTTAAGAAGTGAGAATATTCCTTTGCTCGGTGTAGCATTTCTTTACTGAACACCATTAAAATAGCAACAACCAACTATACACTTTAGAGAGAACTATCTAGACGTGGAGAGAAAATAATCAACTCTGTCTGTAGGCAGCAGTGTCTGGTAGTATCCAGATAATATTACAGCCAAGGAACTTTCAAGGGAGTGGAGTAATGGAGATTTGGTGCTTAAAGAGAGATCAATTAATTGACAATCATGTTTAACTCTAGGTATAATTATATAGAAAACAGGCAACATGAGATCATTTATTTATTTTTATGAGGGGATAATTTTATTTTATGCTCATTTTACTGAGGCCAATTTCTTCTTATTCTCCTAAGAAGTAAATGTGAATATGCCTATTGTGTGTATTTGCAAAGGAAATTCAAACATGATGTCTTTGTGTCAGAAGTAAATGCTGTTAATGTTGCTATATCAGAATGACTTTTGTAATAGTTACAGATATTCTCATTTATTCGCAAATACATTTAAAGCAACAAAAAAGGAATCCTTGGGGATTTGAATAGCATGTCTTCAGCTTTGAAGGGGATCCCTGGTCTTTGTTTTCTCAGTTGTTCCACTAGATGTCACATTGTTCTAGGCCTGGGGTCCTAATCCACAGATTTTTACCTCTTGCCCCCACCCCTCCAGGGGATACCTGGCAGTTTCTGGGGATATTTTGATTATCACAATAGGGAGGGTCCCCTGGTACAGGATTCTAGTAGGTAAAGGCCAGGACTGCTGCTAAAGAGCCTAAAACACACAGGACGGTTCCCGTCTACGAAGAATAATCCAGTCCAAAACGTCAGAAGAACTGAAATGGAGAAACCCTGCTCTAAAAGAAAAGAAAAGAAAAAGAAAAAAAAAGAAATTTTATTTCCTTCTTACAATAACCCACAGTTAATCTCTGAGCCCCGTTTTGTCTACAACAGCACGGTGTTGTTACCTAAAGTTTCGTCTCAAAAGAATCTCTCATTCTTATCAGTGAGTAGAGAAATTGTGTGCAGCCTAAGTGTGATTTGTCACTTCAGTACTCTGTGGTAGGTTATTTGGCATTTCATGCTTCATAGCCTGAAATGCCGTCTCTTAGTACACCCTTCTGACATTTTGGAGAGACTAATATTTGCCTAAGAATGCTTAAGCGATGGCCAGATTTTACTCTGAGTGATACCACCACCTGAAAGGGGGAGGGGCGGAGGGCAGAGAAGGAGGAAAAAAGTTAGGTTTTCATTTTAAACATTTTCAAAGCTTGATTGGCTTTAATAAGCTATCATTAATCAATTCAACAGCCCTTCTTAAGGGAATGCAAGTGTTAAAAATCACAGCTATCAAATGTTATGGCATCTGAGATCCCTAGTGGTTGGCTACTTAACATGAGTTTTTAGAACAATTCTATTGTATCTCAGCATAATAAACTGAAAAGACATGAGCAAATCTCCAACTGCTTCCCTTCCTACTCCCACCTCCAGTTCTGGAAAGAAGCCTTAACACCTCTAATGCCACACTGCTGTAAAATAAACCCAAATGTTGTGATTATTTTACCTCTATGCATTGAGCACTATTATTTGAAGATGCTCTATGCTGCTTCATTACGCATCTTTTGTACTGGGTGGGGAAACTGAGCCACAGGGGATGATTAAAAGAAGGAAGAAGTCGGATGACTTTGGATTCTATGGGTCCCTGAGTAGAGAACACCTTAGAAAAAGCAATCCTTCATCCACAGCACACAGAAGGAACACATTCCCGACTTCGCCGCGATGAGCTCTGTTTCCTAACAGTGTGAGGTTAATGAACCTCCTTATTTTTGGCAGGATGAGGAAGTGGAAAGCAGAAAAACCTATCAAAGAGAGCCCAGTTGCAAGGCGTTAATTGCTTACGTGACTGTTAAGAAAAGAGCCCCCTTCTTTCACAGCAGAAGGATACAGTTCTCTATTCCCAAATCTGGCAGCTATTCTTCAATTAGAGAAAGAAGAAGGAAATTAAAATGTGATGGATTAAATAAGAGGGCGAACCAGTACTTATTTCCTAACTAGAAATTACCATTTTTGTGCTTTTAAATTGATAATTATCAGCTCCATACTTTATTCACTTTTGTCATAAGGTCCTTCCTTTTAATTAAAATTGAGATGCTTCACATTCCTTGCCTTCCCTTAAGAAAATCTTTCAAGTGTTTAAGTCCCTGATATTGGGAAGCTTTAATTACAGCATAGAAAAAGAAGAGTGAGAAGAGCTGGAGGGGGATGTGTCCCTTCGTTTTCCATGAACACGATCACACTGAGAACTTAGGGAGGTCTGGTGCATTCGTCAATTTGCCAAACGTTGTTCATTAAAGGCCAGAAAGTATCCCTGGGGGGCAGATACCCATGAGGTCATTTCCAACCATTTTACCTCCTCTGTCTCGTTTCAGAGCCCAGTCAGATCATCACCAGACTTCTCACATTGCCCTAAAAATATGTGCATTAAAACAAAGTCACAACAGGCTTCCAGGTGTGCACCTGTTTCACACACCTGTGAGGAACACTTTTATATTGGAATAAGGCAAGGTTCTCCAGAGAAACAGAATATATATGTGTATTCTCACACACATGTTTTAAATTTTTATTAAAATTTTTAAAGATATTTATTTTAAGAAATTGGCTTGTGTGATTGCAGGGGCTGGCAAGTTCAAAATCTGTAAGTCAGGTCAGCAGGCTGCAAACTTCATGCTACCGTCTTGAGGCAGACTTTGTTTTTTGTTTTATTTGTCTTTTTTTTTTTTCTTTTTTCCAGGAAACCTCACTTTTTGCTCATAAGGACTTCAGCTGATTGAATGAGGGCCATGCAGTTATCAAGGATAATCTCTTTTACTTTAAGTCAACTGTCTCTTTCACTTTAAGTCAATTGTCTAAAAAATACCTTCACAGCACCTAGATGAGTTTGATGACATAACTGTATATTATATAGCCTAGCCAAGTTGATACATAAACCTCACCATCACAAGCACCAAGCTCAAATGTTAGGGGTTGCAGTGGACTAATGCATACTGAAGTACCTGGATGACACCCAGAAGAGAAAAAAGCCCTGAGCTTCCCCACCTAGCGTACTGCCACCTCCATACTGATGGTGTGACTCTCTTTCTGTTTTCAGGGTCTAACCCACGTATTCTGGCTGTGATCTGCTCTATTTTCTCCTTTTCCTCCTGGAGCAGGACTGAAGTAGCAAGTATGTTGAGTCATAGGACAGATTTCACTATTCCTTGAAGGCCAACAGAACTCAAAGTCTATGTCCCATAATTTTTCACTTGATTTCCATTGCTATGCTTTGGATAATAAGGTTTAACTTGCCTCTCCATTGGGAACATAGATTCCTGGAAGGTAGAGAATATTTCATCATATTTTCTCTGTGTAGAGTTCACAGTTAGGGTTCAGGTGATACTCAGAAAATATATTCAGAATTTTAGAGATGCATGGAGTTGAGAAACTAGCAAAATATTAATCAATTCTTTTTTTTTTTTTTTTGAGACCAAGTCTCAGGCTGGAGTGCCGTGGCCTGATCTTGGCTCAATGCAACCTCTGCCTCCCAGGTTCAAGTGATTCTTCTGTCTCAACCTCCTGAGTAGCTGGGATTAGGCACCCATCACCACACATGGCTAATTTTTGTATTTTTAGTAGAGAAGGGGTTTTGCCATGTTGGCCA
Organism: Cacajao melanocephalus; assembly: GCA_963573385.1. Classification (NCBI taxonomy): domain Eukaryota; kingdom Metazoa; phylum Chordata; class Mammalia; order Primates; family Pitheciidae; genus Cacajao; species Cacajao melanocephalus. The sequence goes on along the minus strand of CAUYLG010071347.1, from coordinate 20,790 downwards.
GGCTGGTCATGAACTCCTGACTTCAAGTGATCTACTCACTTTGGCTTCCCAGTGCTGGGATTATGGGCATGACCCACCATACATTCATTTTAAGTGATTAAGTCATCCATTCATCTACTTTTAGTACATCCATCATCCTTTATTCTTTCTTCCTTCCTTCCTTCTTTCCTTCCTTCTTTCCTTCCTTTCTTTCTTCCTTCCACTTGTTCATTCAATAACTATTTACTGTTTTTTTTTTCTTTTGCGAGGTATATGACCTAACTAAGAGGTATAGAGGTTAAATGACTTGTGGGAAATGAGAATGTTTTATTTATATAGTTGCTAAAATTTAGCAACTGTAATAAAAATACATGATTCTGGACAACATATCTCATTTTATTTACTTTTAATATGGATATCAGTTTGGTTCTCCTGCCTCTGAGTTTGAGTTTGAGTTTGAGCTCACAAAGAGGTGATAACAGCTCATTGGGAATTGGTCATTTACAACCAAAGTTTGTGATATAGTTGGGACAACTAATTGAATAACTGGGTCACAATAGTTGGAAGCATCTTAAATTACTAAAGTTACATGATTTTGGAAAGGCTGGTTTCATTTATTTAACTAAACTACCCAGTAATACCTTATGTTTCCAACTTTGTTTTTTGTCAGTTGAGATCTGACTTAATATCCTTCATGGAAAAGATGGATAATTTAGGCAAAAAGTATTTAAAAAGATAAAATTTAAAGGAGAAGTGTATATTTTATGTATTATTTATTTAATTAGCACATGTACCAACCATACAACGGCCTTCAGAAAATACCTTTCTGACAAAATTAGAAGACAGTAAAGGAGACATAGGGTGTAGGGAGGAGAGGGGTTAGATGGGTATATTTAGTCAGTGCCAAATAAAAGTGGGACCCCTAAAAGTAGGGTGGGGTGCCTAGGACTAACATTGGCAAAAACCACTACAGTCTCGAGCCAGCATCCTTTTGCTGAGGCCTCGGCATGGTTGATACAGCAGTCCCAAAGATGTAAATGGAGCAATTAAATATCACTCAATTTATAGTGCTCTTGGCAAAAAAGATCTTTCAGAATTCTTCGTCTGCCCTTGGCAAACCTTCAGAGGCTCTCCTCTTGTTATTTACACTTGTGGCAGTTTTCCAAGAAGAAATTCCAATAAAAAGAGTCTATTTTTCAATCCAAATTGAACAAATAGGGAAGTAGTCTAGGATTATGGTAGGAGTTGAAATTCTGGTGTCAGACTGCCAGGGTGCAAAAACCTGGACCACACCTCCCTCCTATCTACTAAGCAGGAAGAGGGCAGGTGTGAAGAGGTGGTGGCTGAGGAGGGGGGGCAGCGGGGGGATTGGTTAACCTTGACTAAGCTGCTCCTTTGAGCTTCCACGTTCGCACTTGTAAAATAGAGTCATAACAGTCCTTACTTGGCAAAGTGATTGGGAGGACTAGATGAGCCACTTCTGAAGAAGCACTCAGTGCATAGTAAGCAAGAGAAATGTGAACTGTTGTTCAATGCATACAGTGAATGGGACTATTACATGAGCATCACATCAATGAGAATTACATTTCCATGATTTTTCCTTTTAACTCATAATACCATTAGGTATTTAGCTGAAACGCAATATATTTTATGAAATAGATATAGTAGGATGCTCTTTAATAATGATGTATACTTTGTTTTCTTGTCCTCAGACCAAATGGAGCTGAGTACAGTGGTCCATTCATTCAGGAGGCTGGGTCAGAAGGATAGTTTGAGCCCAGGAATTTCAGGTTAGCCTGGACAATATAGTAAGACCCCATCTTAAAAAAAAATCAAATGGAGAAAACTATTAGTCCATATTCTATGTTATAGACAAGACACAAAAGACAAATTCAGATTAATGCAAGTTAACCAAGTCTATAAAAATTCATAGAATTTTATTATTCCAACTGCTTTTTCTACCACTACTACATTTATTGACTCTGCCTAGGCATTCTTTAAAAATTACATAAACATGTAAAAGTATATTTATTAGTAGGTATCCATCAACATCAGGAGAGAATCTAGAACAACTTATCTCCCCTTCTTTTATCCAGGTGTATTTTCTTTAAAGCCACCTATCTCTATCTGAAATTGTATTACACATTTAACATTTTCTTGTTTATCATCCCTTCCTAAAATGCATACCAGAGGAGGGTAGGGACTCTTTTGGTCTTGCTCACCAGTGAGCCTCTGGTGCCCTGACAAAACTCCATAAATACATGTACAATGAATGTCAAGTAAATAAATTCAGAAAATGGGTATTTATATTATTAAATTGAATATGTATTCACAATTCCAGTTAATACCCACCTGCTTTTATTATTTCTCTTGTGAGATTTACAATGCAAGCCTTACCCTACCGAAACCATCATTTGCTGAATGTGTAATTTTCATCAAATTGTACTTTAATATTAATCAGATGAAAAGATTCTTCTTCTGAATATTTGTTGACCTTGAGCTTGTATCATGTTTGCATAATGAGATTTAAGTAGAACATATTTTAAGGAGTGCAGAGCTATTTTCTCATATTCTGTTACAGAAAAGACAAACTCAGATTAATGCAATAAAACATAAATAAAAAGTTAAAAGATAAAGAAAAAGCTGTTTGTTTTTAAGATCAACAAAATGCACAAGCCCTTAGTGTGATTATCCCAGAAAAAAAATACAGAGCACATAAAGAAATAATATTAAGAATGAAAAAAGTTATCTAATACAGGATTAGTAAATTTTTTTTTTATTGTACTTTGGGCTCTGGGGTACATGTGCACATCCTGCATCCTGCAGGATTGTTGCATAGGTATATACATGCCATGGTGGTTTGCTGTCTCCATACCCCCGCCCCCACCTGTTACATCAGGCATTTCTCCCTGTGTTACCACTCCCCATCCTCCCCACCCCCCACGTCCCTTCCTTCCCGTCCCCTCCCCTCCATTCCTTCACCTAGCCCAGTGAGTGTTGTTCACTAAAGATTTTTAACCACTAGAGAATATAATTTCAATAAGTTTGAAATTTGGTTTAGACAGTTTTCTAGCAATCATAATTTTACAAAACTAACTCAAGAAGAAATAAAAATGTAAATAAACCACTAATTCTCAAAATATTATATACAAACTCATTCTAAGCCTAGAAAAAAACTGGGAGAAGTTCTCAACTTATTCAATGTAGTTAGTATAACCTAGATACCAAAGCTTAAATCTCTTTTTATGAAATATATGAAAAATTCTAAATAAATCATTCATAAATTGAGTATTTTAAAACCCCAAACACATCATGACTCAGGAATAAGACCTGCCTTGACATCAGGAAAATCTTCTGATACAATTCACTACACTAACAGAGTAACGTAGAGACACCATATGATCACCTCAAAAAGTGCCAAAAAGTCAATAAAATTCAACAGTTATGGCTTGTAAAAACTGGAAGTAAACTTAAAACAGATGGAGACTTTTTCTTCTGATAAAGGGTACCCACCCAAAAACAAAATGAAAACAAACAGAAAACAAATAAACACAAACCTGTGAATTTCTCACTCTGTGGGTACAGATGAGTAAGTGCAGGATCTTTGGCAGCTAATAGATCTGGAGGATCCCTTGCCCCTTTGTAGGATTTAGAACTTTAAGTACAAAATTTCCAGATATGTTTGATTGAACAACTTGGCACCAGCTTTGGAAAAAAACTGAACCTCCATCTCAACCATCTTGGATTACTGAGCAGGGATCTTATTACAAGATAATTTTTTTTAAAAAGATAAAACAACAACTCATATAATGTTTAAATGAACACATATTAAAGATTTAATGCATTCATTAATGAGGGAACCAAGATCTTATAGTCAGTTCAAAGAAGAATTCAAAACACATAGATGTGCACACAGAAAATAAGAAATGCTGAAATAAATATACAAATAAATGCAATATTAGTCAATATTTCCAGGGCAACTGTGAACTACATCTCCACTGGGTACAATTCCTTTGAGATTTTATGGGCAGGAACCAGCTGCATGACAGTCAGTTTTTGCAGAGCTGTGAAGTAGCTCAAAGACAACAAAAGGCAGAACCCATGCAGAAGGTACCACCCCACCATCTGCTTGCCCATTTTAACATCTTTCACAATTTCTGTTTACCGTTTTATATTTTGATGTTGACCTTTTAAAAATACTTGATAAGGGAATAATGTTTTTTTATTCTCTGATGTTCCTGATTGCTCGGCTTAATAGAGTTATCATTTTCTTATTTCTCTTTAAAACACAGAATCAGTGGAGCCGTACACCAGTGTTAGTTAGATACTTCTATGGGAAGTCAGACCATACTCCTGTTGGGCTCCAGCCAGCTTACCTCATTTGCTAGCAGAATGCTTGTAAGGAAATACGAGGAGACAATCTAAGCTACATAAACCATCTTGCTTTTTTCTGACAATGTAAGCTTTCAAAGCAATGTTAAAACAAAAGACAGTATTTGTTTTTCCCAAGTAAATATCAACAGCCTTCCTCCCAGCCTATCTTACTCCCAAATCATGTCCTTGTTATTTGCTGGTATCCAAGTGTCTACATATGGGAGCATTCCCTGTGGGTTAGGGTGTTAGTATCTAGGAGTCTCCTCTTTATGAAATGCAAACATCCTTTGAGCACAACTGCAACATCAGTGGTGATATTTACCTAAATGTTTCCCAAGGATAACTGGCTTAGGTCAGAGCCCTGAGGCTACAGGATGTAGGGTTTGACCAGCAAGAGATTGGAGGGCAGACAGGTATCCCATGAGAAAGAATCAATTGTCGCAGGACATGGGGACCTGGAGGTTAGAGGCAGCTTTAGAAAGTAGGGATCCCACAAAGAGACAGGAAGGTGCTAAGGACAAAACTCATCTCTGTGTCTACGCCCAGCCTGATCAGTGATTGCCAGAATCATCCAGTTCATAATTTCCAATGCTGAAGACAAAGAGGAAAGATTTGGGGCTGAGACTGACCTATGTTGTTTCTTTAGATACAAGATATTAGGTACCCTGGGCCATTGACCTCGTAGAAAATAGGCAGCATTTGTTGTCTGCAAATTCTGGATTCTTCCAACAGGCTGCAGGCATCAAAGAATTAGACTCTTGTAATGAAATCAGTCCTTTAAGCTACTCAGAAGACTCAAGATAGGGATCACTACCCAGATTAATTTGCTGCCATATAAAGAATGAGAGGCCAAGAAAAACAAGAGAGAACAGCCAGCTGGTAGGGTTTGAGAAAAAAAAAGCAAGCCATCCATTTTCCTTTTGTTCTTATATTTCCAACTGAATTACGATGGCTCATCTTTTCTAACCTGAAATGAGCTGAATTTATTATGATTTAAATTTGCTCATTATATTTCCATTGCAGAGTGGTTCTCTGAAGAACGAGCCTGCTGTATGCTGTCAGGGTGCCATGATGGTATTGCACAAAGCCTCAAGGCAGCTTCCCAGGGCTGCTGTCAGCCTGGCTCATGCCCTTTAGCCACTGGGCAGTCCATGAGGCTCTCTAGGACTGAATACACAATTTGAGGGTCCCAGTGCAAAATAAAAATGCAAGGTACCTTGTAGAAAAATGAATTAAGAGTTTCATGAGAGCAACAGGGGCCTTCTGAGTCCAGGGCTCAGGCCACAGACCCATGAAATTGACCCTTGGGGTCTCAGTGAGGGGATAAGCAAATCCTTTCTCACTATCCATTACATAACCTGTTTTGCCAGAGACTGAAAGCTTACAACTTGGCAGTCTCATACACTGTGTAACCCAGAAAGCTGACTTTAATAAAAGCAGTACATCTAGAAGAAAGCTGTCTATTTGTAGAGGTGCATTGTTACGGTTTGAATTTGTGTCCCTACCCAAATATCATGTCAAATTGTAATCCCTAATGTTGAAGGAGGGACCTGGTGAAAGGTGATTGGATCACAGGGAGAGAATTCCCTTTGCTTTTCTCTCGATAGCAAGTTCTTATGAGATCTGGTCGTTTAAAGGTGTATGGCACCTCCCCTAACTTTCTCTTTCTCCTTCTCCAACCATGCAAGACATATCTGCTTCTCCTTCACCTTCCACCATGAACGTAAGTTTCCTGAGGCCTCCCCAGCCATGCTTCCTGTACAGTCCATGGAACTGTGAGTCAACTAAACCTCTTTATAACCTACCCAGTCTCAGGTAGTTCTTTATAACACTGCGAGAATGGACTAATACATGGATTCACCTTAGATTTCTTGGAATCTATAAGTTGATCCAAATTGCTTGATGAATACATTCTCTTGGGATCCATGAGAATTCCATGAGAATCTCTCTTTGAGAAGTTTTTCTCTTGTGGCCTCACTTAGAGTCAATTTACCTTTATGTACGTACATTTATATTGAGGTGATTATTTGGGTAACAGCTCCATGCACACTATGAAATTCCATGGTCCCCATTTGTATTAGGGTTTGTAATTCTGTCAGCACAAAGCAATCATTTCAACTGACAGTATTTAATTTTTAATGCAGAATTTAGCTAACAAGGTTCTGTAGCGGTGTTCTTAGGGTTCCCCAGTGCTCAAGTTAGGAAAACGCTGCTTTAGGTCTAAGTCAAGTTCTAACCCAAAGGTTTTGAAGTCTTAATGATTTATAAGTTCTGTGCCCCTACTAATGACCATATGTAAATCTAAATGCCATGTGCAAATCAAATATTTGAAAGAATTGATGGAAAATGGCAAAATTCATTCAGATAAGATTTAGCCTAGTGGTTAAAAAATAATTCCAGATAACCAAATATTGAGGAAGAATAATGTAGCAACAACAATAGTTTTGAGTACTCATGGTATGACAGATACTTGTGATATATTTTTCCAGTCCTGTGAGATCTACCTGTGAAGTTGATCCTACATTTTGCAGATGAGAAAAATGAAGCAAGAAGAATTCAGTAACTCACCCAGATCTCCAGACAGCAGGTAGCAGAAGAAGTCAAATTTAATTCCCTATAATCTGACTCTAAAGTGAGTGCTTTACCCTCTCAATTTCATTTCTCTCCACACTTGTGCTGGAAAATGCATGGAAGTGTGCATCATTTCAAACTTTCACATGAGCATGAAGATCAGCAGAATTTATAGGGGCATGATTGCTTTAAATTGTAGGTTTTATTAGTATTCAGGCATAGTGAGTTCAGCAGATCAGGAGATGACTGCCATTGAAAGGATGGTTTATTACTCACAGTTCCCAAGAGGAGGAGGCAGCCACACCATACAGAACCCTTTGGGGAAGTGCCAGGGTTGGTCACGAAGCAGAGGGACTGGGAGGAAAACATGGGCAAGAGCCTTTATTATGGTTTCTGTGAGAAGAAACAGGTGAGGCAGGATAAACAGGCTTAGGATTATCTGGTTTGAATAATTCCAAAGGGTTCTGTGCTGCAGGGGCTGTCTCTCATTGCCTGGTATCTGGCCATGGCGTGATTTGGGCAGGTAGCTGGTGGGGGAGGCTGATAAAGAAACTCTTTGGGGCGTGAGCTCTGGGCTAGTTGGTTTGCATCTGGAAGACACCATTTTAGGGAAGTAATCTGCTATCTTTAGGAACTGGCTATCCCTGGGAGGGACAGTCTCTCCAGGATCAGCAAGGCCCCAGATGTCAAAGCTTCAGAATAAGAAGATATGCTTAAAGCAGGACCTGGAAGACCTGGGCTGGCAAGAGGCACAGGGACTGCTGCCCGGTCTAAAGTTACCTCTTAGGACCAATGTCCTCCCCTTTATTAAAAGAAGACAAAGAGTCCTTCAAGAATGATCATAAAAAGATAATGCCACAGTATCTTGTGGAGAGATCCTCATTCATGAGAACTGCAGCCACATGTCTCAAAGATGTAGGCTTGTGGGTAAATGGCACTTGAAGTAGAAAACAAATGTGACACTTAATGATTGTAAGTAATCAAGATGACACTTCTTGGTAATTAGGCAGAGATAAGTAATTTTTTAAAAGCTTCAAATGCCTACTGCTTTTGATTTTCTCTTCTCTCTTTGTTAGTCTTCTCATGTCAATAAGCAGATTCATGCCAGTGACACCTCCTAAGATCAGTCCCTTCTCCCTGGCCCAGCAAATAAACAAGAACTTAGAGGAGGCTTCCTGGAAAACTGGGTATTGCCTCTCACTTGCAGCACATAGGACAAGCTTGGTTTCTTTGGGATCCACATCAGGGATCTCTTTCCACTAGTTCCTGGACCCCAGCCCACCTGCTTTTGGCTGAGTTCTGGAGCAGAATTCCTGTTTGGAATCTGGGAGTCTTGATGGTTGAAGACATAAGGCACCAAGATGTCTGGGCTTGGAGGGGAGGAGTCTAGAGTTCTAAAAAGGGGCATTAAGGTCTAGAATTGAGAAGTACAAATGGAAGAGAGGAGAAGGACAAGCATGGTGAACAAAAAGTTGGTGCTGGCTTTTGTACACCTAGAGGTTCTCAATGAATGAGTCTCCATCAGCCCCTGAAGCTCTCTCTCTCTCAAGGGGCAGGGGAACACTTGGGGGAAGTGGGGTAAAGAGGTCATGGAGATTAGCAGTTTTTCACCCTTTGGAAGTGTTAGGCCATGTGATGAAGCCTCCAGACCCAGGATCTCATTTAGTCTTTACACAACCCAAAAAAGTTTTCCAAAACCTTAGTGGGAAACACATCCTATCTCCTTCATTTCTTCCCCCCTGCAGAAAATGGGTTTATCCTTCAAGGGCACTCTTATTTGGAGGTCCAGTGTCTCCCCTTTGATATTCTCTCCTCCTCACATTTTCCACAAACCTTGAGGGCTGATGTGTTACAAATGGACCCAGGTTTAATCAAACATTGGCCCCAGTGAGAGCTGGGTGTTGGTTGGTGCTCACTGCCACATAGCTTGAGCTGAGTGCTGGTCCTATCCACCTGGAAGATTCTGACAGCCAGCTGCTAACCCAAGCTCTTTCCCAAGACATTGTGTTTTTAAGAGTGGCCAGTGATACTCACTTGGAACTAAGCTCAGCTAATAGGTTGCCATGACTTGAGGGTCTCTGCCTTTAGAGCTCAGCCACTAGAACAAAAGTCTCTCCCCGACCCCCTACTTCTAAGGGTGGACTCCTTACCACTAACAGGGAGCCAGACAGTCTTCTTAGACGTTCCCCTGAAAGTAAAACTGCTACTTGCTTACCCTCAGGCAGCTACACCTCCCTCCAAGCTCTTTCAGTATCTTGAAATTGCTCTATTTTCTTTCTTGTTTCATTTTCAATACATTTTATTTTTAGAGCAAAATTGAGAAGAAAGTACAGGAAGTTTCCATCTACCCTCTAACTCCATACATGATAGCACCACCCTAGACAGCAGTCCACACCAGAGTGGTGCATTTGTTACAACTGATGAAACTGCATTGACACTTTGTAATCACCCAAAGCCCATAGTCTAAGTTAGGGTCACTCTCAGTGCCATGTATTTTATGTGATTTGACTATGGGTAATGACAGGTATCCACAGAGATACCTGTACGACAGAGTGCCACACAGAATAGTTTCCATGCACTGAAAATCCTGTCATTCTCCCATTAATCCCTCCCTCTCATCTCTTTTCACTGTCTCCATAGTTGTATCCTTTTGCAGAATGCCAGACCATTGTAATAATACAGTATGGAGCCTTTTTAGGTTAGCATCTTTCCAAGTGTTGGAGATCGTGTAAAAACCTGCTATACCTATCCCTGAGAAGGTTTTGATTGGATATACGTTTTCAATTCACTTGTGAAAATACCAGGAAGTATACTTGATGAGTTGTATGGTAGGAGTCTGTTTAGTTCTGTAAGTAACTGCCAAATTGTCTTCTGAAGTGTTAGTAACATTTTTCATAATCACCAGCAATGAATGAGAGTTCCTGCTGCCCCACATCCTCCCCAGCATGTGGTGTTGTCAAGGTTTTATACCTTGTCTGTTCTAATAAAGGTGTAGTGCCATCTCATTGCTGCTTTGGTTTGCAGTTTCCTAATAACATATGATGTTGAGAATTTTTCATATGCTCGTTTGCCTTCTTTATATCTTCTTTGACAAGGTGTCTGCTCAGGCCTTTTTCCCATTCTTTAATTAGGTTGTTCATTTCTTTTTGTTACTTGCAAATATTCTCTGGATATCTTGAATAATATTTCTTTCCAGATATGTACTATGAAAATATTTTTCTCAAGAGGATCCAAGATGGCAGAATAGGAACAGCTCTGGTGTGCAGTTCCCAGCAAGAATGCAGAGGGTGAGTGATCACTGCATTTCCAAATGAATTTTTATGGTTCACAGACCAGAAGATTCCAGGGCAGAAAAGTGCAATGAGTATCCAGCATGGCTGTTTCAGCCAGCGCAGCAGGTCTCCACACAAAAACTCACACAAATTGGGCAGCCATTTCAACTGGTGCCTGTAATGCCTGGGAGACAGAGTTGCCCATTCAACTGAAAAAAAGGGGGCTGAAACAGGGAGCCAGGTGATCTGGCTCAGCGGGTCCCACCCCTACAAAGACCAGCAATCTGAAACACTCTGGATTGAGAGTTTCACAGCGAGCACAGCTGGATGGACCCGGGATGGTCCAGCTTTGTGGGGGGAAGGGTGTCCACCATTACTGAGGCAGTCCACCATTACTGAGGCAGTCCACCATTACAGAGACAGTCTGCCATTACTGAGGCAATCCACCATTACTGAGGCAGTTCTAACTATATCTCTATAAACAAAACTGCAAGGAAGTTCACACAGCAGCTGGGCAGAGCCCATGGCAGCTCAGCAATGCCTCTGCTGGCAGACTGTGACTAGGCTACTTTCTCACTGGGCAGGGCATCTCTGAAAAAAGGTAGCAGCACATCAGGAACTTATAAATAGAGCCCTACTTCCCAGGACACAGCACCAGGGAAAAAAAGGCAGTTATGAGAACCGCTGCATTAATTTCTTTTTATGTATTAATTTATTTATTTTCTTTTCAACTTATATTAGGTTGAAAGGGCACATGTACAGGTTTATTACATGGGTAAATTGTGTGTCATGGGAGATTTGTGTACAGATAATTTTGTCACCCAGGTAATCGGCATAATGCCTGGTAGATAGTTTTTCAATCCTCACCATCCTCCTACTCTCCTCGGTGAACCGGATAAAGAAAATGTGGTACATATGCACCATGGAATACTATACAGTTGTTAAAAAATGAGATCATGTCTTTTGCAGTAACATGGATAGAGCTGGAGGTCATAATCCCAAAGGAATAATAAATAAATGAAGCACTGACTTTGAAAGCAAAGACAGTGCATTATATTATTTATTTATTAAAACTACTGAACAGTAAAAATATATGCACATATGCAAAAATTGAGGAGCAACTTCCAACAAAATGTAAGCAAGAGTAATAGTTATTATATGTCATTTCTGTAAGTGCTAGTGGCGGTAAGGAAAGAATGAATTGTAAAATTGTGACAGGGAAGGTAGAGGAGTGCTTTTTGAAACCTATTTTTCATTAGATCTTCAAGAAAGTTGAGAACATAGATTTGTGGAGAAGTGAGGGTAAGTATTCTAAGGGAGGTGGAAGCAAGGTTTAATAACAATGTAGAACAAGGAATCAGTAAAGCCTATTGAAAACATCAAAAAACGTAGGGGTAGCTGGAGCAGAGGGTTAGAGCTGGGAGACTTGAGTGAGGGTTTTGGCTTTCACTCAGTGGGCAGTCAGGATCCACATAATGTGAAACCACAGGGTTCTGGAATGGGCTGATACAGTGAAATATTTGCCCATGTCAGTGGATCCATAAATCATTTTCTACAAAGTCATCTTGTTTTGTTTTTCAGGCAAATCTTGGAAATCAAGAAAGTTCTGGAATGATGAAGCTGTTCATGCCAAGACCTAAAGCCCTGGCCCAGTATGAGTCCATTCAGTTCATGCTGTGGTAATTTTCCTGGAACTTATTTTTACTGTTAGTTCTCGTTTGTTTCCATATTTAGTGAGCATACACTTAATTGCAAAGCTGTCATTAATAAAAATTCTTATAGTACCTCACTGCACAAGTATCTTTCATGTGTGCTAGGCATTTTCAAAAGTGGAATAATTCTGCATCTGATTTGCATCATCTTATTTAAACCAAGACAGTATTGGCCATACTGTCTACCAAAACAGGCTGTAAGAAATTACAATAATCTTTGCAGCTATAGAGTAACAATCTATCTCTTCTGGATTTCCAGAATGTGTTCTGCTCTACTTGATTTTTAAGAAAACTGGGACATTGGTGGGAAGATAGTGGTTTGGAAATGCTTCTAGAGTTAAGAAAGTTGAAGTTGAGACTGGAAGTAAACTTAAAGGAATGGCTGAAGTATCCCATCAAGACATCATAGTGTCATTAGCATGACCACGTTCTCTTCTGAATCCTCACTAATGGTATAGAATCCTTTGATTTCAACTCCTACCACTCTGGGAAACCCCAAGGCTTGTGCTCCTGCATTAGCCCATTTCATGGTAAGTTGAAGCATACCTCCCTGTGGGATTGCTGGATTCCCAGCCCAGTGAGGTAGTGATCAAGCAGTGCCTTCAGAGGAAGGATGGCTGTACAACCTGGAGAATGACTTAATGAGAAGGTAATTGATGCTTCACCTTTCCTTGTTTTTTGTAAAGTAGAGGAATATGACTCCTCTACCCTGTGGCATTTTTTGTTGCAAAACAATCAAAATTCTTTAAGCTTCTTGGAGGATGAAATTTTCTAGAAACTCTAAAATTTTTAGGGGTGGTTGGTGTCCGAGCAATCCAGAGAAATATAGATGCAAGCTCAGGGGAAAAGAAGAAAGGTGCTCAGGAGGAGGTAGGATAGTCCTATAAAGAAAAGGTATGCACATGCATGCACACACACACTGAGACTCACATAAATCTTGTTAAAAAACATAACAGCAAGCTGGAGTTCTTAAATCCCCAGTGCACAGAGCTTTGGGAGGGTAATTCTGTTAACTTAAAGGGAAAGGGTACTCCTCTGTAATGAATGCAGTTCTTGTGCACACTCAGCTACTGTGCTCTAATGATGTCTTACTGAGCTTGAGGATCTGTCAGGCAGAATATGCTGATCTTCTATACCGTGGGTGCTTTCTCCAAGTGAGGTCTCACTGCCGCCCAACTCAGTTCTAGGAATGCTCTGATGATGCAATTTTATTCCACGTCCAGTGATTTAGAAAACACAAGGGTTTTGAGTTTGGGTTCTTTCTAATGAATCCATTTGTGGTTGTGGTGGGTTTCATTGATTTCTTCCTGATGATTTGTCTTCTCTTTAAAACCAGTGCTATTAGAGGTTTAGTGATATATACTTGTAAGGATTTTGGTCTGATGTTTGGTCCATCACCCAGGTCATCTGCAGTGTGGGATTCTTAGTAGGAAGAAGCTTTCATGGCTGCTTCCAATCTCTGACCTCTTCTCCTTCCGACCTCATTCTGTGCATGCTGTTTAGTTACAGGATGAGCTTCGGTCTTTATATGTCCCGACAGCCATTGGGCTTTCAACAAATATAACTGAATGAAAGATAAATCTTTCATGTGCAGATGTGCCTGCTCTAAAACACAGAGTTGAAAACACCTCTCATTACCTCCTTAAAATTAGATGGTTGGCCTCCTTTGAAGCCCAGGTATGGCTTTTCAAGCCAGTTGCCCTGTGCTGTGAAAGGCTAGCACCTTTCTGAAGATGGTTCTCACTACAGCTACACCTAGTGCTGCTGAAAGCAGCAGGAGCTCCACAGATGTGTGTGATTTCTCTGTAGCTGCCCGAGGCAGGGCCTTGTATTCTGTGGTTGCTCAGGGGGACTCTTGGGCATGAGATGCCTGCAGATCAGCTTTGTAGTGGCCTCCATCATCCTGGTCTCAGCCATTTTTCCTTAGCACCATCCAGGCCGAGCTTAATGCAGCAAGGACCAAGATGTCCTCACCCTCAAGCATGCCTGCCTCATGCAAATAGAGTGAAGTCATCTCATTTTCAGCATTTTCCTTCTGAAATTAAATTTTCTTATGGACTTATGTTTGATATGACTGTAGGCAAAACCCTAGGGTTTTACACAAACCATTTGTCATTTGGACTTAATTCTCTCCATTTGAGCCTCTGTGGCTTTTATGATATTGAATGAGACATTGTGGTCCTCACCCCTCCATCAGGATGGGTCGGTTGAAGAATCTTATCTAAAATTCCCAGTGTGCTCTAATGGTCCATCAACAATTCCAATCAAGCAAGTGACCCCCACCACCTACAGGATAGACCTGGTGCAAATCTAGTTTTACTGTGAAAAGCAATTTCCATGTAGACATAGACCATAAAGGGGGCTTCTGTAAGGATCTGAGCAATAGCTCACTGTATGTGACTAGCAAAGTGGGGAGAATGAAACAGAGAAATCCTCCTATGGGTGTAGTGTTTTTAGTTTTGCAGAAAGAGAGAAAAACAACTCTTTTCGAATCAAATCAGCAGGCACAAAAAACAAACGCTGCCAGAGCATTTATCCCTAAAAAGACTCAGTCCCGAGGGCTCGCCACACCATAGGTTTCCTGGTGCCTCCTGCAGCTCATCCCAAGAAGGGGTTGGAGAAGCATCAGGAGCCTTCAGCAAAGGGGAAACACCCTGCAGTTGGGGCTGATTTGGCAAAGAGGCACCCCCGGAGAAATGCGAGGTGCAGTTTCTCTCCCTTTCCTCCTTGCCATGTGCTGAGAGTCTGTGACCCCAGGATCTTTCTGCAGTCCTTCCCCTCCGGTTGCTTAGACAAGGAACTTAACTGCACTTTAACTACTGAACAGTAGAAACCTGTCGTGGATTTTGAAGGATTTAATGAGACAATCCATGGGAAATACTTGGCACACAGTATGCCCCCAAGTCAGTGAAGTTGCTTCCATTCCCAACCTCGGTCCTCAGTCCCTGGTCATCTCACAGGCAACTGGGTACGCAACTCGAAAACACTAATTCAAAGGACATTGCTGATTTCAGGGACCTCCAAGACTAGGGAAGGTCCTCTCGGCCACTAGGGGGCACCAAGTACATGGAAAAGAAGGATTGGATTTTGAGGACTCAGTCCACTGCCCTGCAATCTAAATCCTGTAACTCATTTAATTTTCTTGGAGCAGAGTTTGGGAATGGTTGATGCAGATGGTGCTAACTATTTCTGCTTGGGAAGGTGGTCACATTTTCATGCCAAATGAAGAAACTTCTTAGCTCCTCCCTGTGACTCACCAGCTCTAGTTATTATGAACTCATACTTCAAAAAAATTTTTCTATTCAGCCCCTTTTACTTTCAGTCCTCTTTATTCTGTATTCCCCAGTTCCTGGGAGGATAGAACATATCCTTAGTTGTGTGAAAGAGGACGAAGAGTTATGTAGAAGAAAGAAGCGTCCTCACTATAAAATGTTTCTGACTTTTTGAGCCAACCACGTCTGGATCAGATTTTTCCATCTAGAGTCTTGCCTTTTAAACCTGGCTCACGACAGGACCTAGAGAGTGCAATGTCCCTGAGATATCTAGGAAATCATGAAGAATTTTTTTAAATAGAATTAACTCTTATTATTATTATTTTTTAATGTAACTAGATCCTAGGAAGCATGAGATGCCCACAGGCTTCCCAGAACCCATAGCAGGTGAGAAAGAACTGGAATGCAGGGTGAGGTGTGATGAATTAAACTGCTTTGCCTAGAACACAGAATATGGCCAAGGTATGAAAGCTGTTCCCCAGAGGGGAAAAATGTACACTGCCAATGAGGGTGCATCCAAGAGCCTGTAGGCTTTCTTGAGCATTGATTAAACCGATATGCCAAGCATCACCTGCTTTAGAATTACTAGAGATGTTTGTCAAAAACTGCAGGTTTTGAGTCCTAGCTCAGAGCTCTGGAATTAGACTATGTTTTTATTATTATTATTATACTCTAAGTTCTGGGGAGAATTAGACTATCTTGATGTATATCTCAGAAATATGCAACTAATTTGAGGTGGTTTTACATTTCCTAAAACCTAAGAACCATTGCTCTAGAAGATTCTACCTCCAATGACATTGGAAATACATGTAAGGATGTCTCTGTATGTCTTTCCTCACAGTAAGTTGACATTTTCTAGAAGCACTTAAAGGAATTATTGCTATAAAAAATCCAGTCCAATGATAAAGGCCAAGATGATCAGAACTGTTCATCCCAAAACTCTTCATGTCCCAGAAACACACATGGTGTCTGATGCACCTGCTAGAGTCGATTCCTGTGATCAGTCACCCTCTAGCTTGTGTGCCAAAGGGCTTAGACCTGCAGGCCGGCACTGCTGGGCTGCAGTTGCCACATGATATCTCAATGTCAAGAATCAATGTTTCCAATGAGCCAAGAGGGTGGAGGTTGTGAGTGGTGGGGTGGGGGGATCTGGTTGCAAGATGGTGTCATGGAGCCCTTCAGTGGCATTGAAGGAATAAAGGCACAAGGACACAAAGGACATAGCACTTTGTTCTGCTGGCACTGTTTATACATTGAATGACCTCCCCAGGAAATCTCCACAGAAACACAAGGTGAGTTTTGCCAGATTAAAACAAGATAATTCCAATGAGCTTATAAGGAAATGGAGATGGAGAGCTGCATTGGAAATCTGTTTTCAGACATCCTGTATCCATTTCTGTTTCTGGAAACCACTTCTAGATGAACCCTGGACTCAATTCATCTTCCCTTTGTTCTATGTTCTCTGATTTCCAGGCAATAAAAGAAACAGGGTTATATTTCACTGGACAAGACCCTCCCCTGTCAGCAAAAACAGAAAAGCAAACCCTCTCTCCAACGCTCAGCAGCTTGGAGAAGTGGCCCACTGGATTCCTTCTTCTAGGGCAGCATTATGAGAAAATGTCTTTCATTGCGTCTACACGATGCTCAAAGTTACTTCTTATTGAGAAGAAATCATACATTTGACAAAATTGTGAGTGAACACTAAAGAACCTGTCTTCTGGAAAGTACCTGTGAGGTGCTTCTTCCTGAAAGTATTTCCTACCCTCACATGGAAAGGAACTCATGTTTGAGTTCTGGCAGGATACAGGGTGGGCTTCATCAGTGTGCGACTTGTGCCCCTGCACAAGGACCCATGCTCAGAAGGGTTTTGCATGTGGTTTAATGCCCTGACGGCGCTGAAATGTATTTTTTGAGATGGAGTCTCACTCTTCTGTTATCCAGGCTGGAGTGCAGTGGTGCAATCTTGGCTCACTGCAACCTCAGACCCCCAGGTTCAAGTGATTCTCCTGCCTCAGCCTCCTGAGTCGACTACAGGCCTGCACTATCACACCCTGCTAATTTTGGTATTTTTAGTAGAGACGTGGTTTGGCCATGTTGGCCAGGCTGGTCTTGAACTCCCGGCCTCGAGTGCCTCAAACCACCTGCCTTGGCCTCCTAAAGTGCTGGGATTACAGGCATGAGCCACCATGCCTGGCTAGCTATCCTGAAATTCTTAATACTGTGTGAACAAGGGGTCCTGTATTTTCATTTTGTCCTGGGCTCTACAAATCAAACAGCTTGTCCTGGTAGGACTGCATGATGGTGTGTGAAGAGCTCTGGATTTAAAATCAGGCAATCCTGGATCAGATCCTGCTCTTCTGCTTAGTGACTGTCATCTTAGACAAGTGGTAGTATCCTTCCTCCTAGCCTGAGTTCTCCCATCTACAAAATAGAATTTCTAAACCTTTCTGGTGGGATTGTCATTAAGACTGAGTGAGTTTACCTGGCATAGGCAGCTAGCCTTGGTCCTGGCACGAAGTCAGTAAATGCAAATAATTTATACTCAGTTTAAGTAAATTACACCTAGTTCTCGAAATACAACGTACATGCAATTTAATATAATGAAATATGTATTTCTTGAGTTGCTCTTACATGTACTATGCACAAGTTTATATTTACAATGCATTATCATGGCTAAATTATAAATCTGAGAAAGCTAATTAAATAAGACTTTAAATGAAGAATCCAAGTCAAGTCACCTAACGCTTACTAGGCATATCTAATTGAGAAGCCAGATTATCTTCTATAGTTTCTGGAGACTAAGAGCCTAGTCCAGGTTCCTCCACATTCAAGAACAAATGTGTCCTGGACAGATGAATGAAAGAGTAAATGGACCCCTCAAGAAAAGAGCATTTTCAACACCCTGAATTAACCTCTCAATACTCTTCTAACAGGGAAAGGTGTTAGGACGCTGGGGCCTTAACATTGGCTTGCCTGCTCACAGTAATCTTGACCAGTTACCTAATTTTTTTTTTTTTTTTGATACAGGATCTCACTCTGTTGCTCAAGCTGGAGTGCAGTTGCTCACTGCAGCCTCGACCTCCCTGGGCCCAGGTGATCCTCCCACCTCAGCCTCCCAAGTAGCCGGGACTACAGGCATACACCACCCTGCAGAGCTAATTTTTAATTTTTTTTAAGAGATGGGGTTTTGCCATGTTGCCCACACTGGTCTCAAACTCCTGGGTGTAAGTGATCCATCCGCTTCGGCCTCCCAGAATGATGGGATTATAGGCATGGGCCACGGTGCCCGGCCAACCTAAATATTTGGACATCAGATTCATTATTTTTGAAATGGAAAGTGAAGTCATCATATCTCTTTCATTGGATTGGAAGGAAGATTAAATAAACTTATAATAGGTGAACACTTTTTGTAGACTCTACAGTGGTGTATAAATGGGACGTGTTAACTTTCTGCACTGTTGTTGTCAGTCCAGGGATTCCCAAAAAGTGACAGGGAATCCTACTTCCTCAGGGATAACAGACAAACCCAGTATCCTTTTTAGCCTCAGGACTTTTCAGAGCCTTTGATGTGCTAATAAGCACTGGACCTCTATAAGAGAGGAACATGGTTTGTGGCATTTCCCAAAAATATTTGTCCAGAATCTTTTTTCACAGAACTCCTTAAAGGATTCATGTTTTATTGGGGCACCCACTGGAAAACACTGGGCTAGCATGTGGACTGGGTCTACGTGGGTTCATCTTGTAGACATGGTGCCCTGCTCACCCGTCTTCTTCTGCCTCTCTCTCCAGTCATGCAGGCAGTGCTCTCCTGAGGAGTAGCAATGAGGAGATGGGAGAAAGTAGATTATCTGTTTCTTACCTGGCTCTTTACCTGTCAAATAACCTTCCCGCACAGTTCTCTCTAGATTTAGTGTATTGAGGGCAAAATAATTGACCCAAAACTGATTGCTGCAGTTATTATTGTTGTTCTCCTCCTCATTCTCTTCCTTCTCCTCCTCATTCTCCTCCTCCTCATTCTCCTCCTTCTCCTCCTCCTTCTCCTCCTCATTCTCTTCCTCCTCCTCCTCCTCCTCCTTCTCCTCCTCCTCCTCTTCCTCCTCCTCCTTCTCCTCCTCCTTTTCCTCCTCCTCCTTCTCCTCCTCCTCCTCCTTCTCCTCCTCCTCCTCCTTCTCCTCCTCCTCCTTCTCCTCCTCCTTCTCCTCCTGCTCTTCATTCTCTTCCTTCTCCTCCTCCTCCTGCTCTTCATTCTCTTCCTCCTCCTCCTCCTCCTCTTCCTTCTTCCTCTGTCTCTTTTCCTTCTCTACCTCCTCCGTCTCCTCCTCCTCCTTCTCTTTCTTCTTCATCTCTTTTTCTTCTCTTCTTCCTGCTGCTTTTTTTTAAAAAACTCAACTATGTGATGATCTCTTCTTTGAGAACAATTTTATTGTCATAGTTTGGCATAGTTTACAAATTTCCGATGAAATACAAGCCCTAAAATTTAAAATATTGCTCTTAGAATTTTAAAAAATACAGTCACTTTTAAGTACAAAGGGCCATATTATTCAAATTCAAGATTGAAGCTTATGTTTGTATCTTTCCTGGGTTTGGGGGCCATTTTAGAACATAGTAATCATGACAGTGTCTGACGGTACCGGTGGCCACTTCAATAGCTGTTAGCTGCAAATTCAACAAGTATAGGATACCTGCCTCCTTCTTGGGACTTTCACGACATACCCCTTCTCCCAGTAATGCTGTGTGATAAAAACTAAGGTTCAGAGAGACTGAATAACTATTTTTAAAAAATCGTGTAAAAAAGATATGTGACAGAGTTGGTATTTGAACAAAGGTTTTCAGACTCCCAGGCATTCCCTGCAAAGAGAAGGTATGAGGAACAACTGCCTTTGTCTCTGTGACCCCACAGAAGCCTCTAGGTCCCCACTTTCTGATTCTTCCTCCTGTTCCTTTTTGTCTTTGATATGCTTCTATTTCTCCTCGCCTTTTCTCTCTTGTCCTTTGGCTGATCCGTGCCTATTGTGTTCTTCAAGCTGAAGAACCTGCGATCCCTTGATTGTTGACAACCTGAGAACATTTCTTGCCCTACCCAAGGCAGAAGGAAATGACACAAAGAAAAATTTTATTTTCTGGGTGAAATGGGACTATTTTTGAGCTGCTTTGTTCAACGTCAGTGAAGCTGCTCAATAAAGAGAAGAGGAAACCTGGCATAAAAGAAGAAATTGGGCTTCAGCTTTGCATGTGTATACATGTTTATTACAGCACTATTCGCAATAGCAAAGACATAGAATAAACCTAGATACCCATCAATGGTGGGTTGGATAAAGAAAATGTGGTACAATACACCATGGAATACTGTGCAGCCATAAAAAAAAAAAACAAAATTATGTCCTTTGCACCAATATGGGTATCGCTGGAGGTCATTCTCCAAAGAGAATTAGTGCAGAAATAGAAAACCAAATACCACGTGTTCTTATTTATAAATGAGAACTAAACATTGGGTACATACAGATATAATGATGGGAAGAACAGACACTGGGGACTCCAAACATGGGGAGGGAATGAGGAGAGTAAGGATTGATAAACGACCTACTGAGTACTATGTTCACTCCCTGGGTG